>JAURVB010007269.1:0-27859 GCA_033002965.1 Piper betle
GGGTTAGCCGACCTAACCGGGGCCTGTAACACGCCGGTTTGGTTCACGAGCGTGAACTGGATTTGGGTGTTATATGCTGTGATTTAATGTTAAGATGTGATGATATATTGTGATTAAGTGCCAAGACACGACGATATGATGTGAAACATGAATAGATTGCACATATAGGTTGAGACCCAAGCTTCAAAATGAGTATACAGTAGATTAGATTTTGTGTGAATGAAATGGTTGATATATGCATATGTGTTTATATATATTATTTCGATAGGGTGGCCCCTAATTGCTACTTTTAGGAGACTGTCCATTTTATTTCAGACTTTTATTGATTTTGTTCGTAATTGTATTGGTGGTAAATTAGTTTGTATGTCATCCATGTAATATCATATTAGGATTATGTGCATTCATCCATGCATAACGAGTCTTATCTTCATCTTAAGATGCCAAGATTAGATCCGCACGAGTTGGGTTCGGGTTAGCCGACGTAACCAGGGCCTATAACATACCGGTTTGGTTCGCAAACCGTGAACTAAATTTAGGATGTTACATTATCTGTAAAACTCGCCAAGGTTTTATAGTCGCCAACCATTTGGTTCGACTGTTTGTTTGGATCGGTTCAGTTTTTAAATCACGTGTGTAAGGTTGAAGCTGACTATGTGTACATGCTACGAGGGTTTTTGTATATCCAAGTATATAATGACAATGTCAAACACAAAGTAGCAGACTAAATTATTAATATATACAAGAGTATACATTTGTTTATTTTTTTGTCTTTTGGATCTTAGAATTAGATTTAATCATCGATCATCATAAAGCATATCATGTAACGATGTCTAGCTGATCTTATTTTCTATTTTATTTGACTTTTCAAAAATCCTCGAACCACACTTCTTACACCTAATTGATCTTTTACCATTGAAGTGTGTAATTACTAAAATACCCCTAAGGAATTTGCCCAAAACACCAAAAGCCTTCACTTTTCTACTTTAAATACTTAGTTTACCTTTGATTAGACCCCACTTAACTCCCTATAATACCCAACCTACCCTCACCTAATCTTCCAAATCCCTGAAGTACCCGCTTTTTTCTTTCTACATCTTCGCCGCCTCTCCTGCTCAGCAGTCAGCACCACCCCTTCCCCCCGTTCCCTTCCTCTCCTTGGCCCCATTTCCTCCTTCCATCTCCCCTGCTCACCGCCATCTTCCCTGCCCTCTAGGCCGCCGCCGGCGACCTCCCCTTGCATCTGACAGCCGCCGCTCTTCCTACCTCCCTCTCACAGCCCTCCTGACGCCCTAGCCCCTGCTCCTCTCCCCTCGTTGGTCAGCAGCTGCAGCCGGCATCACCTCCTCACCGGCAGCTGCCGACCGATCGCTGTGGTCTTTCCCTCGGGTCATTATAGGTGCCCGTCTTTCCCTTCATCATTTCCATTTCATTTCATAATCATTTTAGTTATCAAGTTCATCATCACGTATTGCATACATTTGTACTTTTGGCTCATTATCTTGACGTTGTTAGTATGTGATGGCTCATTGGCGTGGATAAAGGTTGATTTTAGAATTTTCATGAATAATTATTGTTGTTTTATGTGGCCTTAATGATGTAAATCAGTGATGATTTCATTAATTGGGTTGCCATGACTTAGAAATAATTACCTTTTTATTCTAATTAAAAGTGGGGAGTTGATTGGTTAAGTTAAAATACTTGTTGATTGATTTATTTTGTTATTGTTGAATTACTTGTGCAGTGATTAATATTTGAATCATACTTATGACCATCATGATAATTGAATGTTAATATAATCGCCATATTTACGGTTATGATTCGGTTGTTGGTGATTTAATCATCTCATTGGAAGGACGTTTGTAAACTAATTAAATATGGATGTTGGTGTGATCAAAATTATTTGTGAGAATTCCAAGTTAGTTACCACTTCATATAACTGATTTATGCTCTAGGACTATTAGTAGTTTCATTTCCTTAATTGCTCTTGTTATCGGTAATGATTAGTATGATCCTTGTTCTTTTACATGCATAGGTGGTTTAGTAGATTATTTCCATTCATTTAGTGCATGTTACGACCTATAAGATTATTGGTTGGGAAGTGCCCTTATTCTCCTCATGTCTTAGTCATTGTTCATCTCAATAGATGATTGATTCACTTTTTCATGATTTATTTCATATATTTGGTATCACTGCATTGCTATCATTTCACTTGGTGTAATCATTTTGTGTTGTTTACAATACATATTTAGTCTTATTATTGGTGTTGCCTTGTCTTGTCGAGTGTGCATTCATTCATCATGTTTATGCACAAATACATAGATAGCATATTTACCAAGACTGTGAAGATAGACAACTATGGCATGATAAAAAATACATAATTATTTAATGAAACATGATAAAATCATGAAACCACATTCTTACTCCTCCTAGCACATACAAAAAATGAGAAAAATATCAAATAAATATGCACAAAGGAAGACACCATGAAACATCATGCAAACACATGGATGAGCACACTAAAGGGGAAGAGGTTTACCTCCAACACACCAAGGACAGGTCTCTTAGGGCATCCCATTGCAAGACCTAATACCATAGGTTGTAAGATAGGCTTGGAGAGGCTTAGGAGCACAAGGAAAAGCCAAGGAAGGAAGGAGAGGAGGCTGGGAGGCAAAGGAGGGTCAGAGAAACCAAAGGAAAGGGGTGAAAAGTGGAGAAATGTGGGGTTTTTATAGAAAAGGGAAAACTTATTAGCGCAAGGGCGTCGGCCACTGCAAAACCGGACCACGAAAGCATCAGTTGATGATGAAGGAGGTAAGGGCATTGGTCACTGCAAAACCAGGAATGGGCATGGCGCTGTGCTAGTGCAAGGGCGTTGTGCTAGCACAAGGGCACCAGAAATATAACCCCAATCTAATTATTTTTTGGCGCAAGGGCATTGGGAGGGCACCTTTGTGTTGGAACCAGATTGCACAAACTTGCGGTTTGCACCTTAAAGCGGTCTGGACAACCTTGGGAACCAATCTATACTCATGAAAAATATAGTTCTAAGCCTAATTAGACTCAACTCAAATTGAAACCCAAAGTAAGAACAAAGATGGTGTAGTGTCTGGTCAGGCGGCGCTAAGGGCCGAGGGAGATTAGGGTTGTGAGATCTCTCAACTTAATTTCACATCTAATACATATTGGGGTAAAATCATGTTTGTAAGTGGGAATAGACTAAAGATCTTCAACTTTAATTAACAACTTTTGAAGAAATTACTTTGGGTTGAGATTATTGCAAATGGTATTAGAGCCTCTTGGATCCATGTTAGATGGAGGGTTGAAATAGGGACATTGGCTAGATTGCTGACTACAATCTAAAGAAAGACGTGGTTAGCGATGGGTAAAGTGTAGGAATTTTAAAGTCGAAATTTTCTAAGATGGGTTGATTGTGAAATTCCTTAACTTAGTCCCACATCTAATACCTACTGGGGTAAGATCTTAATTATTAGTGAGAATGGTTTGAAGATCTTCAACTTATGTTAACCACTTTTAAAGAAGTGACGTAGCCCATTAGTTTATACTTTGAGCTGGGTAGTTAAAAAGGTTATGACTCGTACATACCGTACCATACATACGTACGGCTAAAAGAATTGGGCAAGCAATTCGATCCGGGTCAAAACTGAACCAAAATTAAAACTCTTGGATGAAAAGCCGGGATTTTACACTTTGGCTAACCTTTGGTCAGTGGTTCGGCAACTAAAGACCTAGGGCTTGCTAGAATAGCCGCTGACTTCCAGGACATGTTATGTTCCCTACATCAATGCCTTCTTGCCAAGTGTGTGTGTATCACAGTGAACACTTTCTCATCTTGACTGTTCTTTCGGCCGACTTCATGTATCACCACCTTTCTGAGTCTTTTTGCTGACTTCCAAATCAGCTACTTCTATTAGACTGGTTGCAGGTCCCTTTGCAATCTTATGATTTAATGATGTTTATTGAGTCCATCTCTGGTGTCCTATTTTCAAAATTTTTGCTTTTTTTTTCTGTGAATTGGTTGACTGCCCATCCTGTCAACAATTGTTGATTTATTTTTAGAGGTATGGTTAATAAATTATGCCCTTGTCACTAGTATATTT
Organism: Piper betle; assembly: GCA_033002965.1. NCBI lineage: Eukaryota > Viridiplantae > Streptophyta > Magnoliopsida > Piperales > Piperaceae > Piper > Piper betle. The sequence goes on from JAURVB010007269.1 coordinate 4,119, forward strand.
TTGTATTTCCTAATTTTTGGGTCAAACTAATTACAAATTTGCGAGTTATAATTTTCTCTTGATGAATGGTTTTCAATGACTTTGATTGATGTTGTATAGTTGCATGGGTTAGTTTTACTAGATGAGATGGAGGATAATTATTGCGTCATGGTTGTGAATTGCCTTCATCCTCTTGCTCTGTAGAAAGGGCTGTCAAGAAGGGTCTAAAATTCTCTCTATTTTCCTCCTCTGGTGATGGCAATGTTGGTTTCATTTCCATTCATGGTCGTTTGTTGATGAGTAGTGGAGGTATTTATTATTGCGTGTCCTTTACATAATTTAGGTTTTTGATGAATTTGAATTATTATGAAATTATGACTTCTTCATATAAGGCCAGTCACTGGGTGATATAAACACGGTCCTTGCTAGCTGTGAGTTTTATATCAGTTACCATATTTAGGCTAAGTGCATGTTTTTTGGTATGTACTATCATTTTATAAGATTTGAGTGGTTTGTTATGAAAGGAAAGGAAAAATGGCCGAAATTGCTTAATTTGTGCCCATATGCCCAGGACGGGTTTCCCAGTTATAGTAGAGTATTTATGTGGAGCATACTTGTTAAATGGTGCTGAAAGTTGATATTTTTTTCATACTTTCTGTTCACTCATGTAATTAACCAGTTTTTATTCTTGTTCATTCATTTATTTTGAATGTGATATTATGTTATGTAATGATCCTGATTGAATCGGGCAATTCAAAAATTAATTCTAGCTATTCAATCTATATATGTTTATTTTGACTTGGTTTTTAACTGAATCGAGATGAACTGGCTAAATGGGAATGGTTCAAACGGATTTGAACAATGTGAACTGATTAAGAGATAATTTACATGCGCACAAAGTGTTTTGTGCAGGACTTTCCCTGACATGGACCAAAAAGTTGGCCAAAAGCTCTTGTCGATGGCTGGTCAAATCCGATTTTAAATAGTTCTATAAGTGATCAAGCACTCTCACATGGCTCTACTTGTTTGATAATCCAACTGCAACCTTCTTGGGAACTTTGATCTACTGAAGCACCCTTTGGTCATTGGTTCTTACACCATGGCTTGCTGCAAGAGAGGACCACAGGGAGCTGGAGGGGAAAGAGACTTTTCTAAAGCATTCATGAGCCTGCTTTTCTAGGACTCCTAATAAACCCCCTCCAGCAAATCTTCTCCAATATTGTGTAGAAGCTTGCTTGCCCATCTTGGGTACAAGCTCTGTGATATATAGAAGGAACAGTCCTCACCAATGCTTAAGGGTGTTTGAGGGTGTTAAAAAGTAGAAGGCAATGGTGAACGAGAGGAATGTGAGTGCATTTTTCATGTCAAGTATGATGTCCATCTTCTTCTTCTTCTTCTACATCGTCCTCTCCACTTCACCTGGTTTTGCAAAGGCTACAGTCAATCAACAAGTGCTGGATAAGATCACAGAGCTACCAGGGCAACCTCCTGTGAGTTTCAACCAGTTTTCCGGCTATGTTACGGTGAACGAGCAACATGGTCGAGCCCTCTTCTACTGGTTAACGGAGTCTCCGACGCATTCTGATACAAAGCCACTAGTCCTTTGGCTCACTGGAGGTATGCAAATTAATTACTCCTTTGACACTTGATTCATAATATTTGTCAGCAAATGGTTTGGTGGGTAGTCTTTTCTTTTGAAATCTTGATCTTTCTCGTCAACTTTGAAGTGATATAAGCTTTCATAGCTTTCTTTTTCTATTTGTTCTTTGTGAAAGATAAGTTATTAGATTAATGCACATCATTAGAGCATGAATAGTAGATGATGAGAACGTAGTCTAATTCCGTTAATATATTCTGCCACTGCAAACAACAATATTAAATAAGTTTTTGGATCACATAATAAATATCTCCTCCACAGATTGCACCCACTCTAGAGTCCCACTCTAGAGCCATTATTTCGGTGGGGACATTAAATGTTCATTTAATTCTTAGCTTTCAATTTCTTTGAGAACAATAAGAGAGGGGCATTGGTTTCAAAAATCTTATGCCAAGAAGGAAGCAATTTTTGGTTAGACTAGCTGTTGGAATTTTTGATTGAATTAATCTGCATGATATATTCCCTAATTAAAATGCACCCTCTTTATTGAAAGGTTGTGTTTGTCACATAATTTTAAATACCAAACTCGTTTATTTATAGTGGGTGCTACTTATATTTGTTGCAATCGGGTCGAATCAGATTCAACTGGATTTCAAATTATAAACAAAATATTTTACATGAATATATTTTCTATCATCAATATTTATTAAATGTAGGTTGAAATTCCGTGATATTTAACAAAAAAAGGTTTGCAAAAATACCGGACTAAAAAATTGAGTGTGAATAAAAAAATATGAAAGTCTAAACTATATCGGATTTGTGTCTTTATTTGAAGCCATGGTTAATTTGTGCTCGTCATTTTCCTTGGGGCCTTGGAATGGCTAGCTTGGCCACGACAAAAGGAGTGTTATGTTACTGCAAGACATGATCAGAAATTTATGAACGGTTTGTCTGGGATAAAAGGGGCTGCACCTTCTGATGTGCCTATTGGCTTCTAACGCCACTACTCCTTTTGAACTGTTTAGAGCATGCGCTTCGTTGCAGGTTGAGTGGGTCAGGCCCACTCTGCAGCAGGGAAAAACCCTTTTATTGGAAAAGGCTGTGGCACAAGCCCACAAACACAATGGGAAATATCTTCCAAGTTTGTCCTCTACAGCATACTATGAAAGGCCATGCTATCGGGTACAATACATGGAAATAAAAATCTGGTATGTATAAATTAGGACAATTTTAAAAAATATATATAATGTAAGAGAAAACAAAAATTATTATATCATGAAAACTAAATTAATTTAAATAAAAAATTAAATAAAGTGAAAATATAACTTTTTTAATATTTATGCATAATCGATTCTAAAATTGGTTAGAGGACAAGGTGGGTGTTAAAAAAGTCATTACCATCTAAAATTTTATTCATGGATCGTATTTTATAATTAATGTCTCATGTCCTTTTGTATCGGGTTGAGTAAAAACAAAGAAGAAAAAGATATAAAGGGAAAATATATATAAATGTACAATTTTTATGATTGATTAAATTTAAAATAGGTAATAATATAAGAAAATGAATGAAGTAGGTACATGGGCCTTTTCCCTATACAAGTGGGTCAATAATTATCTAAAAGTAGGTGTCCTATATTGCCCTCAAAGTCTAAAACATATAGTTGGTCATATAAATATAGGAGATGTTTTTATTTCCAACCAGTAATATTGGGTCTGGATAGTGAGAAAATGAAAGGAAGTAGACCTTAAAAAAAACAAAAAAATAATATTTTTTATTATTTTAAACAAATTTTCCTGCCTCACATTTATTTTTCAAATTAAACAAACGATTCACACTTTCTTTAGTTTTCTCGCAATCCAAATTCCAAACAAACCCAAAAGTTTTAAATTGTGATCGTCAATTTGGCACATCAATGGGTGGGGGAAGGTCCTGTCCTGGCATAGAAAGATTCTTGTCTTTTTTCGGAACACTGCTTTGTAACCATAGCATTGCTTCCTTGGGAAAGTGGCATCCAACAGGCGCAACCTAAGACGAGGCCACAAGTGTTAATAGCTGCACATCAATAGTGGAAGGACCTAGGAGTGGCAGTTAACAGCCATAATTGCATATGTTTGTCTTTGAGAAATGGCGAGAACCATCCTCTTCATTTCGTAAGGGTGGAACGCATCAACCCAGATTAAACCGTGGCCTACAGAGCACACAGAGGTTCTGCTTGCCCATCACATTTCCATTCAATTTTAGTTCACTACTTCCTATTATGGATGATGAGATGGCTGCTCTGCAGCACTTACAGTGGTCCATACTCGATCCATAGTCTGCAATGTTTTTAGCTTCTGTTTTTCTTGCTGTCTTGTTCAATGCGTGTCTTTAGTTCTGATTTCTGATTCATGTTGATTAGTTTAGTGCATTGGTAGTTAACTTCACTTCTTGATTATCAGTTCCATTTGGACTAAGAATGCTGGGAAAAAAATGCATTATTCATAGTACTTGAGTATGTAATATCAAATATAAACTTTCAAGGCAAAATTAGATTTATGAATTTTTGCGTGACAATGTGAGATGCAGGACCAGGTTGCTCCTCTGTTGCATATGGTGCATCTGATAAGATTGGCCCCTTTCGAGTCAATCGAACCGGTTCATCTCTCTACTTGAACAAGTACTCCTGGAATAGAGGTTAATAATCATCTTGCATTCTGATTTTTTTGCATGAACAATGATAATAAGAAACCCATAATTCTTTATTTCTTGTAATCTCCAATTACGATTATTGCAGTTGCAAACATCTTGTTCCTTGAGTCCCCAGCTGGAGTGGGCTTCTCCTACACAAACACAAGCTCTGACCTCAAGAATTCTGGCGACAAACGAACTGGTATTAATGCAATCACCATTAATCAATATACACTTTCTTTTTCTCTTGTCTAGAATACTATCATATATGTTTTCTTTGCATGCCAACCATTTCCAGTTTTATATTTGATGCAGCACAAGACGCACTCATTTTCTTGTTGAGATGGATGTCTAGATTCCCACAATACAAACACAGAGACTTTTACATAACCTGGGGAGAGCTATGCAGGTAAAAATTTCATTTTTGCCATGCGTTGTTGGAATAAACATGGTATATAATGATCTAATTATGAATTATATTTCATCATCAATATCTAGGGCATTATGTTCTCCAGCTTGCAAAGAGAATACAGGAATATAACAAAGCTTCTTCCAATCCCATTATCAACCTTAAAGGCTTTCTTGTACGTATATACTCAAATCATCAATTTCGTAGTACAACTAACAATGCTAGTTTGATTGTTGAACTGCTCAAGTACGATGCTAAAAACATATATAAAACGGTTAAAAGTGGACTGGATTCCGTGAAGAAATCATCAATTAGATTTCCCTCCCACACTTTCCATTATCATCAAGCAATGCAAATGGAGATCAATAGTCTTCAAGTATTGTGAAAATTGCGAAGATGAGATATTGACCAGATTTCTCACACTATCGTCACACATCTTTATACAGTTGAACACCGCGTACATGTAACGATTTGGCCTAAGTGTAAAATGATAGGCTTAAGTCATATTTTCAAAATAATTAACCCAAGTTAATAATATATAGACCATCCTGACCAACCAACTAAATCTAATCTGAATAGTTATTGCATACAGGATTAAGTTTGAGGTATCACAATCAATTAACTTTAGGAAATTCTATTTTTATAATTCTTATATCCGGCCCATAAGTCTAGTGGCTTAGCCCACCTCCAGTTCTGTTCACTATCCAATACGATCCTAGGTTAGTTTTGAGACCATTTGTAGTTATTTAATTTAAGTGTAAATTAACGGGGCTAAGTCATTCCCTTAAACCCAAGATAAAGTTCTTTATGAATAGTTATTTGACATGAGACTAAATTGAGGTAGTTACATTACCCTTTCCCACAACTGTCGTACATAAATCTTAATAAATATCATTTATATATTTGTTCAAGTATCTACAGAGTGCTATAGTTCATATTAATTTAACTTATATAAGCTACAACTCATATTTAGAGTGTTTTTAATGGGTCAAACAACTTAAAATCCACGTAGATAAAATATAAAAACAAATAATTAGGATTCTTATAACTTTTCAAATCAAATGAAATGCTAAGTAATTATGAAAAAGTCAAATTTGAAATGTTTTTAAATTAATATATTTTTAAACATCTTAAATTTCGTCATGTTGACATATGAAAAAGATAAAAAGTTATCTAACCTCCTATTATTGCACTTTATTTGTCATGTATGTAGGACTTTCTAAAAGAGATCGAAAATAGATATGTAGCCTCATATTCTTGTGTAGCTCATCTAACATTTTATCTCTAAAAGAGATTGAAAATAGATATGTAGCCTCATATTCTTGTTTAGCTCATCTAACATTTTATCTCTACACTATGTAGATCAAGATCAAACATATTGATGATGAAATTGGAACCATGGCAGGTGGGCAATGCAGTAATAGACAACCACTACGACAGGCTTGGCACGGTGGACTATTGGTGGAGCCATTCCATGATCTCCGACAAGACATACCAATCCATTCTTAAACACTGCAATTTCTCCCACACCGACAACTCCCCGTCCTGTGACAAAGCTCTGAGCTATGCCATGAACCACGAGTTCGGCCACATCGATCAGTACAGCATTTACACGCCAATGTGCTTGACTGCAACCCATACTTCCAACGGAACTAGTAGTAGTAGTAGTAGCAAAACGGTGACGCACAAGAACAGCTTGCTACAAAGACGTGAGTATGGATATGACCCATGCACCGTAAACTACGCAGTGAAGTACTATAACTGGCGTGATGTGCAGTTCGCCATGCATGCTAACACCACCGGCATCCCTTATACATGGACAGCTTGCAGGTGAGTCTTTGTGTACAAATATAATGAAATAGATTCTATTTTACTCGTGCAAATTCGTTTGATTGGCACGAAAAAATTCGAAAATTTTAAATTTACCAAAAGCAGTAGTATATTATTGAGATAGGAAAAATAACCTATATTCAAATGTAGAGATTGATCATAATTTACCCCGAATGTTCATTACACAAAAAAATAAGATCTATATACCTTACTAAAAATTGTATATATAATCAAGATTGATATTAGAATAAGTAGTCTAGGTTCAAGTTTGTAGATTGATCAAGGTTTCTACCAAGCATATCTCTCTGTAAAAAAATCATACTTTTTTCTTGGGTTTGGAAAGGAAATTTTTTGAAAAAGCAAAATCACATGAAAGATGACTCCTTGAAGGAAACCGCACAATAAAAAGGAATCCGAGTTTTTGGAATGATCGCTCCTGAATTGAGACAAAACTTTTATCCATTAGATTACCCTGAAGTTTACTCCCAGTAATATAGTCATCCCTACCCTCTCATGTCAATGGCATGAACTTCTTATCTATTCTCATTCGATCATGATGGGGAAACAAGTCAAAATAGGAAGACTTAAATTGAGTTTAGGGAGAAGGCTCGCACTGATGACTTCCACGAATTCCATTTGTGATTGTGTTCATAAATTTTTGACACACATCATACAATTTCAGTGCAGTTAGGCTCATATGGTAAGCATTAAAGATACACCTCGTAAATTTACTATTCTATTTTAGTATTCTAGGTGAATTAGTCAATAATTTAAGATACAACAAAATTCACTTGTGATTTAGAAAATTTAAATCATCACAATTATATTTCTTTTTAGGGTCTATTTAGTTGACATGAAAATAATATAAATGAAAAAATATTCATATGAAATGAAAATGTAATGAGACGAAATGACATAAAAATTTTAAAAATGTACCAAACATGTTTGGATAGTAGGAAAATAGGATAAAAATAAAACATGTCTTCTCTTGTACATGTGCACATGTCTCTCAAAATTTTTTCCGAATTTTTTATTTTTCATAAAATTGTATCTTTGTAAATTTTTTACATAGATTTATTTTGATTGAAATTGAAATTTCTTTTAACTAAATTTCTAGACATCTAAACATAAGAAAATTTGTAAATCCTAAATTTTATATTTCTTCCATATTGCAATTTCAAGACAACAAAACAGACTCGTTGGGACAAAAAAATCTCTTTAATTAGGCACTGTCAAGTTAACAAATTATGTAGCATTTCTATGTTTAGAAAAATTGAAAACTAATTATTTTCCAATTTAATTTTTGGTATAAAAAGTATCGGAACTGATAATTCTAAAAATATTCTACTTTCTGATTGCTGATTCAAATGAACCATTTGTATGAGAATTAATCTTATTGACATGTAATATATGAATATGATATTGATAAATATTTAAAATTTTATCATAAAATAAAGTTTATCTCAATAATAGTTAAGTATAGGTGGGGGGATATTAAGATGCACATCATAGGCTGCATAAAAAATAAGCTACAGCATCTTTTTTACCACATGCCCATTAATTATATGTTATAACTATAATATCTTTGATAATTATCAAAATGGAAATAATCCACAGCTTTATAATTATTTTACCCTCCCAAAGCACCGCACCCTAAATTGCTTTGCTAATATGTGAGAACACTTTTGCTTATAGTTTTTGCTCTCAATTACATGAATACAATCACTCTTGTTCATCCCGCCTTGTTACACTGAATGTATAAAATATCAAAGTTTTAAAATTTCTTTTTTATTCTGAAAACTCCTCTAATCCTGCTTTGCTCTATGATTTCCTGAGTAAAATTCTATATGACTCCTTATTGTAGATTTTATGATTGACTCCCCCAGTCAAGAAAAAAATTATTTAAACATTTTGTAATTTAACTAAATTAATATTTTAAAGCATGTAAAACATATATTCATCAATTTCAAGTATCAAAAGAGTAATATGTGCAAAATTTATGACATTTTATTCAATTAATTTGGGATGCTCATTTGTGAGAGGTGTTAGGTCTGGTTCTCATGCACATTTTTTCAGTCCTCTTTTTCCTCCTAAATGATGTTAGGAAGGATTAACAGTGCTAACATTATTCATCAGGTGGGCTTTTCGTTTAAATGAAACTAATAACTAAAGTTGTTTTAAAAATAATGAGCAAGTAGATATATAGACAATTAACCATCTCATCATGTGGAGCGGGGGAACTTGGCAGTGTTGTGCTGTTCAATAACTGGACGGACTCAGAGTTCTCCATGTTACCAACTTACAAGGAGCTAATGGCGGCAGGCCTCAGAATCTGGTTATTCAGGTAACTCATCTTCTCTTTCAGACTTGACAGTATTTGATCTTTGTAAGTAGAGGAGCGTCAAAATACCGAGTAGTGTGAACTCAGCTACAGAGTTGTCCGTCCAAGCCTTGAAGTTTCAGACACCATGGCTTGTCTAATCTCCTTGTTAGAAAGCTATTGAGAAACGGTTCCTATCTTTACAAGTTATGGGTCTTTGCCCAGAGACGGGGGTTGTGATAATGGCTACTTATTGTTGCAGTGGCGATATGGACTCGGTGGTGCCGGTGACAGCCACCAGATTTTCTCTGAGTCGTCTGAACCTCAGAGTGAAGACGCCTTGGTACCCATGGTACTCCGCTCACCAGGTTTTGCTATCCCTTTCTTCTTCACATTCTAATTTTGACATGAAAAGCATATCTACAAGTTTGCAGTTACCTTATCCTTGACATTTTATTTTTCTTAACCAATGCCTACATATGAAATTAATTCTAGAATTTGAGAGCGGCAATGTTGGCTCCAACACAGTTAACGGGAAATGTGGGCCAAACGCCTTGACACATTATGTATTGCTCCAATCTTTCGGGAGGTTTCCAAAGAGACCTAAATATACCCACACCATACTAACACTTACTGGTGGTGAATTCGAGTCAGCGGGCCTGGCTTGCATGAGCTTGGATGACAAACAAATTAACGAGCTGAAGCTGGGATCGGCTCGCCCTTTGGAGATGTACAAGCCAAATTTGAGCCAAGATCCCAGTCTTGAACCTTCCCCTTGCCACTTAAAAGAAGATATTTGCCACCTTGAGCCCTCCCTTTAACACTAAAAATATAAAATTGTCTTTCGAGGTGAGCACAGGTCGAGTTTGACACTTGATTTAGAGGCCCTAGGCTTAGCTCGGCTTGTGGGTCTTAAGCTATGTTTTTCTTTTGGGCTTAGTGGAGCTCAGGTTGACTCGATTATTGAGGGAGCCAAGCCAAGTTTGGCCGGCCCGGATCACCACCCATACATACTTCTGATTTGTAACTTTATTTTCTCTGTTGCTGTCAAGAACCTAAAATTGGCGTTAAGTGTCAAGGTTGGCACATGGGAAATGGGAAGATTTTTCTACTAATGTCTTCAAATGTACTTCAGTATTTACATGCTTACTAAGTAAGTAGGTATTTCGATGAATGAAAATATCCACTTTAAAAGTACCTGCTTATTATAATCTTGATACCCATTTAGCAAGCTTGCAAATATCTGGGCACATTCGGAATATGGCGTGGCTAAAAATTTTCTTTGTAAAAATACTAGGATAAAAAAAATGAATCATTGGCTTTTGGGGCCAGTACCACTCCTCACCCGGGGCTGCTTGGAGCAAAGCGAGAAGGATAAGGCCAGTGGGCCTATATACAAAATAACTAGTTTTCCCATCCCCTTGTGGAATACTTAGATACTTTTTAACGGTTTAGAACCTATAAGTCAATGAGGACTGCTACGAGCCCCACTAAAATTTTTCCCACTTTTCTTCTTGCCTTGAATGTGATAATCGGCTTATTCATTGATCTGCTTGGATCATGGTTACATGTTAATTTTTTGGGCCAATCAAAATCAAGGTGGGAAAAATTTTAATTGTGCACAAATGATTTCCCTAAGTGAATCTTGTAGTAAGTGTGTGTATGCTATTGTCCATTAGCGGTTGCATGCCATTAAGACACCATTACCTCATTAGGTAATCTCGCAGCTTGTTATGGCAGCCTCGTTAGGGCAGACTAGATTATATGCCCCCACTTGTATATAAAGCCTTTATCACAAAATATATCATTAATCATTTTTTGAAAGACTTAAATCTACATTTATCTGAATTTTGAGGTGAGATTATTCCAACGTCTTCTCCTCGTGGAGTTCAGGGGTTTCTGACTTAATTAACTTGTAATGAGTATGTTGGAAGAAGTGCCTTTGTAAAAAAATTATCCATTGGTTTATTGAATCTTTATTCTTCATAGGTGACTCTATATACACTGAAACTAAGAGGTGATGCAAAGTTGACATTAGTTGTTTTAGTTATAGTCAATAGCAATTGAAATATAATAGGAATTGAATGTGTTCTTATTCATGAATATTATTGGTTGCTGTCTACCAGGTTGGTGGTTGGACAGAGGTGTATGAAGGCCTAACATTTGTGACCGTCCGAGGAGCTGGCCATGTAGTCCGTAATCTACAACCCAGACGAGCTTTCGACATTTTCCAAGCTTTCTTGCTTGATCAGAAGCTGCCTCCCATGGCAACTTAGATCGGTTTCTTCTCAAATTTCAACCCAACTTCTAATATGATCTCTTGCTAAAGTATTAGCCTATCATTATTGTTTACGATAGGCTCCCATGTCAAGTTATAGGTCTTAATTAATCACCAGTTGTACATTCGTCCAAGGTCTTACGCGAATTGGGTATGATGATGTTTTACTTTTTAGCTTCTTATGCACTGATTTGTTCTCCATGAGAAGAAATTAAAGTTCAAATTGCAGATTGTCATTGCTGCCAAACAGTTAGAACAACTGGAAAATGACTTATTTGTGGCGACTTTTTTTAATGTTATTAAAATCGCCACAAAAAATAATTATTTGTAACAATAATCATTGATCGTTGCAAAGATATATTTAATTGTGGCAACCAGAATAAGTTGCGCCACAATGGCGAAAATTAATTGTCACAACTAAAAGTCTTAGTAGTACGTCAAAATATCTATTAATTATGACAATCACTAATAATTGCCATAAAAACCCCTTATTCTGACAACTATTAAAAAATTGCCACAATAGTTATTTAATTGTGATGATATGTAAAAGTCGTTATAAAAGATAAATTAATTGGGGGTGGGTTATTTTCATTTTAGTTATCTTGTGTGTTCTAATATATTATAAAAAAATATTAGACAAAAAATATTGTTTATAAATACAAAAATGACACAAATTTTTTTATCATATATTATTATTTTTATTTGAACTAAACAGAATGTAATTGATAATATATATAATTTTACTTTTAAAATTACAGTATAAATAATATATTTCTAATATTTTTATTATAATAGTTTAGAAAAAAATAGTTGACAACTATTTTATCAAATTATAATTTGATATATAAATATACTAATAAATTTATTACTTTAGAAATATTTTTTATGTATATGTATAAAGAATTGTAAGGCGGCATAAATTTATCTAATAATAAAATTAAGAATTATATAATATCATTGATAATCATTATAGTATTAAAAATTACCATAAAAAATAATTTAAAAAATTGTGTCATGATTGTAAGCAACTAAAAAATTATCTAAATATATAAAAAAGTAATGTTTACTGTAATGGATTTCATTAGTGTTATAAAAAAATTAATTATTACTAACCAACCAAATATAGTAGCCGTAAATAAATAACTACCAAAATCTATGCTAGTTCATCGTCCTCCCACGTCCACCCGCCCACCCCCGCCCCGCGCCAACCTTCCCACCCACCCATGAATTGGATGATGGGTTCGTTGATATAATTTGATGGATCCGTTTCGCATTAAACAAAATCTACTACAAATATATATAGCACATACATTTAACTGATTATTAGGCTTATGATATAATTTGTTAAGCGTGCATAATTAAGTTGTGAATCTCACCGTGTTCATGTGGTATTATTTTTTATAGGCTGAAATATATAACTTGAGATCTACAATCTACTTAGAGGATTTTTATTATGTAACGAAAAAAATCGTCAGTTTGTAAAATTTATCTATTAGGAAATTTAAAAAAAATGTTTGTTTCTATTTTAGTATTTGGATTAATTCTAAACTAATAATAATGTAAAAATATTATTTTGGATTTTATAAATTTTATTACGATTTGAATGTCCAAAGTTGCAATATTTGAAATTATAATTAATATAATTTTGTGGGTTCACTTCATTCTATCTATATATATTTTTTGAAGAAAAATTTCCTCTTAGACTTGCTATTCAATTCTATATTTATTGTTGCAGAAATTTATAATTTATTCATTATATAGTATTTGGCTTAACTTTTTTTACTTATAACTACTTTGCTTTCTTGTTTTCTCAATTCAATCTCATGGTTCATCATATAATTATAGGAAAAATAATGCTTAAACTGGGGCAATTGCAATCGACACTCAAAAATTATCGGAACGTGAACACTTGTAAGTTTGTATTTTTCTACATTTTTGAAACAACTTTGAAAATATTATACGATTATTTTGAACAATACTTGTCTTTTTTCCCCAAATGAATATATATTTGTCTTGACATCTTATTTAATTTGGATTGTGAGATTATATTATGTTGAGTTTCTTGCAAGCGGATAATGCCTTGAAGATGTTGTGCATCAATGACATGAGATTAAACATTTTTTTTATACTGCCATCATGCCTTGTAGATTGTAGTTGATCACTTTCCCTTTGACTTAAAAAAATGGATAAAGCTTGGATTGCTCTTCCTCGCAACTCTGATGAATAAGAGAAGGGATTGATTGATTTCTTAAATTTTGCTTTTAGTAGCGCCTCAAGTGTTAACGATAAAATTTTGCGTCCTTGTAAAAGGTGTTTCAATGCAGAATTGCAGTCTAGAGCCGTTGCCCATTTACATCTTATGAAGGTGGGTTTTAAAAGTGGATATACACATTGGGATCTACATGGTGAAAGCACCCACTCATCGCCTATAGATGAAAATGAAGTTTATATGAATGAAAGGGGTGATAATTTGGAAGCAATGAATATTTTATAGCAAATTAGTGAGGTGGAGAACCAATAGTAAGAGCAGAAAATTGTTCTAGTGAATTACCGGAGCAAGATAGTCAAGTTCCTAATCAAGAAAAGCCAAACACCGGTGCAAAACAGTTCTATCATTTGCCAGAAGGAATGCGAATGGAATTATACCCCACATGCAAAATTTTTTAAAAATTATCTTTTTTGTGCAATTATTTCATTTGAAAGTTTTGCATAAGTGGAGTAACATTTCTTTTAACTCTTTGTTACAATTGCTTGAGGAGACTTTGCCAGAAGGAAATGCAGCGCCTAAATCATTCTATGAATTTATAAAACAATAGAAGAGTTGGGGCTAGGGTATGACAGGATAGATGCTTGTCTGAATGATTGTATCTTATATCGTGGTGATTATGTTGAAATGAAAGTATATCACCCCATTTCAGCACGAAGAGCTGACCAAATCTTGATGTTATAATTTGGTAAGCTTTTCATTGGATTATCAAGATATAAACTTTATGAAAGCAATTCTCAACCATCAAAGATACTTAAGACAGTAACTGTCACGGGGTTAATTTAGAGCTAAAATTTTTCACCCTAAAACCTATCCCGTGTGGCATATTCCCCTCCTGGAATACCAGCCTACCACTGCCATGCAGCGAAGTATTGCTATTTACAGCGGCACACCCAAGGCTTCCCCTTGCGAACACAAGCACACTGATGCTCAACACCATGCCCAATTGCTTAGCACTGCTGGTGTCGGCTACCGGTACCGTCGATCAGATTACAGCACATGCAACTCAGCAATGCCCGTAGTATGTCATGCCACAAACACTGATCACCCAACCTTGGCACGAACTAAACCCAGGAATCACAGGTCTAGCCCCTTGGTCCAAAACCCGATGTTCACACCACATACAATTATGAGAATCCATCCAACCTTTATTTTAACTCTATGAACAAAGGATATTACAAGCAATCACTCACCGGACCACTTGCAAGTTGTGGACATGCTATCCACGACCTTGCCCCTCAACTCCCTAAGAGGAGTGAGAACAATGAGCCTCTCTACTCAAATAGTCCTCACACACAACCCCCAAGTCAATCCCCCTAGATCAACTTGTTTTACATGCAATTCTCTAGTCTAGAAAGCAAGTAGGTTGTAATACGACAAAGACATGTACCTAATCATAAAGGTAGACCCGTCGACCACCACCTTGTCGTCATCACACTTGTGGTTCCAACCTGAACTCCACAAATTGGTTGTAGTAACCCCAAGTTGTCTCCTTGCATGATCTACGCTATTCTCCTTCACAAAGAATGTGCATGCTCTTCTTCAGTCGTCTTCTCCCTTCTCTATATAAAGGCCATCCCTTTTTATCAAAGACATCCCATGTTTGTTGTAATTAGATTAACTCCCAAAAGATCTCCAGAATATCTCACACAATCTTTGCACCGTCATGCTCATCCACATGCTAGCCTTGCATCTCCAAAGATTATCTGAATATTCTCTCCAAGTTAATCTTCACCAATTCTCCCTTATTAGCTCATAGAATATCATGATCTTCTCCAAGATCTCATCCATGTCTATCGGCAATTCCTAGAATAACCAACTCCTTAGATGCACATTAGCTGCATGGTTGAACCCTGCTAGTTTGACCCTCAGCCCACTCACGGTCAACCTCAACCACCGACGCCCAGCCTTGTTCGCACACCACATACCGCACCATGATGCACCGCTGCGCTGCCTAGCAATCCCAACTCTCCTATCGGGATACCGCTACATTGATTGGTAGCACCCATGCACCACGCCCACGCGCTGCCGCTATTTGGATTGGTAGCGCTCATGCACCATGCATGTGCGCTGCCACTGTTCTGCTCGCTATCTGGCTTGGCACTATAGTATGCACGTACCGCTCCAATCCTCGGCACGGCACTGCTCGCTACCAAATACCAACCCAATTCTTGGCACACTCGGTCACAGCATTAGAATGCTCGGCACTTCAACCTTGCACTGCCGCTGTTTGTCGCACACATGCTTGGCACTCGGCATCGTTAAGCTCGATCACTGCTCGCAACCTCACTCTGCCAAAGCTCGGTGCTGGCTCGATCATAGGTGCTGGTCAACCCACTACACCGAACTCATTCCAAGATTTTCTTGGCGCCATACAGTGCTATGCTCGGTACTCCTTACCGAGCCATATGCCACCACATACAGTCCAGCACCAGTCACTGGCACACCATGCACCCTAGGTCGCTCCTTGCCTGCAACTATAACATAGGTTAGTACTTGGTAAGTTGTTTCACCACACAGATAGCACTGACTACCCATCTTGGACGCGGGATGACTAGGGACAACCGCCAAACCTTAGCACCCCTGGGCGCCCCACGGTTACTCCATTAACAGTAACCTTATAGGGCTTATGTACACAATGGGAGCTAATCATACTACCATAGGAAAACTCAGATTCTTAAGTTTTCTAATATGAGTGTTTTGAGTGGTAAGAGAGGCAGTACCTACCTTGCAACTTAGACGGTGACTTTATAGATACAATGATCATTTTGAACTACACTAACATAAGCTTTAGGGGACCCGCCTATCACACATGCATCACGTATTATAAGTCCTAAAATCTCAAAATATATAAGTCATATACCCATAGTTCCCAAAATATATAAGTCCTAAAATCTCAAAATATATAAGTCATGTAGCCCAAATATATGGTTCCAATACAAAATTCAGCACAATACAAACATATATACCATCCCCGGTCATGAGCCTATCAATCCGTCCTTCTATGCGGTCAAAGAAATGAGCGCTCACCTACATACATATAGGAAAAACCACTATTAATCAAACAAGTTTAATCACCGGTCCGAAAATAACTACTGATAAAATAATATTGGTAGATGAGTATCTTAATACTCACGAGAATCATAAAACTTCTAGAATATATCACAAGACAGTAATTTTGGACCGACATGACCGTATATCATAAAACATGCTGGTTCAAATCAACAGCTTTGTACTTTCATACATACATACTTATGCTTACGCTCTCGCAATGGTACTCAGGTAGCTCGGTCATTTTCTACTCAAGCACTTATATCCTATGCTCTTTGATATAGTTGGAGTCATTTTCTGGTCAGACACTCCCTCTTCTACCCTAGGCAAGCTAAGTTATTGAAACATTCTATATCAATAATTTAAATTTTGTTTTTTTTACAAAATATTATATTTTGAGTTGAGATGAGCCAAAGAGATGCATGCTTATCTTATAAGCATATTTGTTGAAGTAATATATTAGACAAAAATGAAAAATCTTCAAACATATTAATACTCATTTCAAAAAGAGAAAATAATGAATCTATAGTGAGTAATTTAGTACATCTTCAAAACCTAACTATGTACATGTAAATAACACTGATTTAGTTGTTGCAAGTTTTGGATATGTACGGTTTGATAAATAATTAGTTGATGGTTGGTCGATTCTCACAAAGATTAGAATCATATCAGAACAATTCAATCTATTGACATTGTCATGTGTTTCCCATAGTTAGTTCAGAACGTAATACTCAAAGAAAGACATGAGCACAATAATAAATGAAATTAAGAATATGAGCAATGTGGCTAACATGAACAAAATTTAATAAAATATAGCTGCTATTGCTTTGTTAAATAAATTCTCTAATTGAATTACAAATACTTAAGATATTATTGATGCAACCTTTCAATTTCGTCCTCTGGACAGAATGAGATTAGATTTACAACTATATTAGGAAAGAACATTTGAGTTCTAAAATTATGTATGCTCTCTTAATTGAAAATAGTAATCATATGATCACATAAACATATATAGATGAGACAAAATAAAAATTATTTCTATTAAAAATCTCAAGATTAAAAAGTTGATCAAATGATGTAAAAATACTCTATTATTAAAAATAATTGTTCATCCTAGCAGTATAAAAATTATACAACAATTATTGATTAGTAAATATGACTCTATCATTCTTATTTCTTCTATATGTTCTCGTGTTATAGCCTCACTATTATCCAATCTAGTGACTACAAATAATCAATACCTTCGGAAATCATATCAAATAATCATAAATAAATTGTTACTTACTTTAATTGTAGTAGTAAAATTTTTTTGCCACAACTTGCCTATTATTATGCAATCAAGTAATTAAAGTTATGTCAAAAAAATATATTGATATCTATTTTATTTTGTATAGCAAGTAAAACCAACATAAGTGAAACATGATGAACTTATGTCATCCATTCAAAAGTGTATGATTTACCTCAAACAAAATCTCGTAATGGGTGACGACAAAGATAACTTAACAAGCAAATACAACCAGATCATGAAAATCACAAACTAGAAATAAGTAAATACCAAATTTCACGTGGAAAACCACCAAACTGGTGGGAAAAACTATAGTGGCAACCGGCCCAAATTCAGTATGATTATTCAACAATTACAATAGTAGAATCTTTGGAAAACAATCTCTCAAATACAAATCAAACCAATCACCAATAAATTGGATGATTAATACAAGAGAAAGGAAACCTTTGAAGTTGGTGAGCGATGATGACTTAACAATGAGTCGATGATGCAAATTGAAATCCGGATTCTAATCTTCCACTCAAAATCAAATCAGCCCTTCAAATCTTTCTCCCCTTTGGATCTCCTCAACAATCTAGGCCACCAAATATATAATATATTATCTCACCACAAAAACCTTTAAATTAGACATAAGTAGTCACGAACCTTTCGATGCAAACTCTCCAACTAGTAATAGTCCTAGTGGGAATTAATTTATTTTTTTCATTTTTAACCACAATCATACCACCTTTCTTAGGAACTACTTGAACATAACTAATCCATGCACTATAAAAAATATAATAGATAATACCTGCATCAAGTAACATAACTACTTCCTACAATACCACCTCTTGCATAGCTGGATTCAATTGTCTTCGAGGTCGAACCTTTGGCTTAAATTCATCTTCTATTAGAATCTTATTCATCATGATTGAGGGGCTAAGTCCTTTAACATCAACAACACTTCATGCAATATCATTCTTATGTTTTCTCATAACTGTCAGTAGTTGACCCATTATCTCACCTGTCAATGAAAAAGAAATAATCACTGGGCAAGAATCATTCTCTAAATAAGAAAATTTAAGATGATAAGGAAGAGGTTTGAGCTCCAAGTTAGGAGTAGACTCCTTTTGAATGTCATCCGTAGATTCATCTTGAGTTACTTCCAAACTATAGATTTTCTGAGGATTTCTCAATTCTAAGGGATCATCTTCACATCAGTATCTATATCATTTTCATCATCCACAAGGTCATGTTCCATAAATTTATCATCTACCCCTTTTACATGAAATTCTTTAATAATTTCCTTAAATAAATCAACATGAAAACATGGATAAGAGAAAGTAGACTTAGGATACTTCATCATCTCATAAATGTTAAAAGTGCATCATTTAATCTTAAAATTAGATTTTCAGTTGTTACATAAATTAAAGCACTACTAGTAACCAAAATGTTCTACCAAATAAAAGAGGAACCTCATGATCTATCTCCATATCAAGAATAGTAAAATCAGCAAAAAAATTAAAGTTACCTACTTTAATAAGTAAATCCTCTATTACCCTACAAGGTTTCCTATAAGATTTATCAACAAATTGCAAGGTGGAGTTAGTTTATTTTAATTCCCCTACACCTAGTTTCTTAAGAATTGAGAGTGACATCAAATTAATCCCAACCCCTGAATCACATAAAGCAGATCTCAATATGAAAAGTTCCTAATCGTGCAAGGTATTTGCAAAAATAATATTAATATGCAATTGTCTAATTGTTCAATAAATTTTGTGAATTCATTATCAAGCTTTTTTCCTTCAGCCTTGTGCATATGGAAGACGATATGAATGCTTGCTTGGAACTGGATTAGACTTCTTCTCTCCATTGGCCATGGACTTAGACACATCTCTGGAAGGAACCGCTTTTTGAGTTGCCTCTTTATATGGATTATGTTTGAGTTGCCTCTTCATATGGATTAGACTTCTTCTCTATATGGATTATTTTTTGTAATAATCGGCAACTAAGGCTGAAGTAGATTGATTCCTAGTTTGGCATTCAATGTTTGGATGGTTACCCCCACAAAAATCACAATTTAACACTTGATGTATTTGCATAGTATCCACCCTTATGCTCAAAGCCTCCAATTGTGCACTAATTTCTGAATAAGGATCCACTTTCTACCCCCACTATTTTTCTATCTGGATGACGATCAAGTGGACCATTGGTAGTGATTGGCTGCCAACTCTTCAATTAACTCATGAGCTTCTTCAGGTGATTTATTCATAAATATACCTCCCAAAGAGGCATCCACCATATTTTTCATTCTTGAATTCAACCCATTATAAATATCTAAATCTACAACCATTTAGGAAAACTATGACGTAGACATACTCTTAATAGCTCCTTGTACTGCTCTTAGGCCTCATATAAACTCTCAGACTATGTTTGAAAGAATAAAGTAATCTCCTAACTCATTTTTAATATTTTCCCAAGGGGAAAATACTTTGCCATAAATTTTTGGGTCATTTAATCCCAAGTTGTGATTTATCCAGTAGGTAAAGAAATCAACCAACTCTTAGTTTTATCCCTCAATGAGAATGGAAACAGTCTTAGTCTAATAGTATCTTCTGTCATTCCATTACACTTGAAAGTGTCACATTCTTTTAAGAATGTTGCAAGATGGAGTGAAGGATCTTCATGAGCACGACCATGAGATGGTCGATGGTTTGATTTCAAATTGAGCTGGAGTAATTGTCGGCCATCTAATGCTCGAAACTATACTATCTAGAGAAGGAGTTGCATAATCCTTTAATGACATAGGTGGAACATTCTCATTAAGAATAAATTGATTATTTCTAACATCAAGTGTATCTCTATCTCAACGTTATAAACTATTCTATTCAAGACATCTTCAATTTTTTCATGTCTAGGCAAAACCAATTCTCTTTATCCAAAAACAGTTAATTATGCTTTTGCGGCATTAAACACTGAATAGAATAATTAACCCTTCACAATTATAAATAGGAAGAAAATAATAATTCTATATTATATTGCAACTAATATCCATTGTTTGTCCTAGATGAAACAAATTCACAGCACAAAGCTAATCGTAAAACATCATTAATTTCATTGCATATATCATAGGAGTTAAATACAATCAAAAGAAGAGAAGAAGAAAATGAGAAGAACTCCAAATCAAGTCGACTTCATTGGTGTCGCTTCTCTTCCTTCTCTTGAATATCTCTCCTTGAAAGCAATCTATCTTGTCGTTCTCTTCTAGATCTCCAATTGCACCCGTAATTGGTCTCTCTTCTTCAATAGATGTGTATTTATAGATCTCCCAATGTCAATTGCCTCCTTCCTCTTTCTATTGCAAAATACTTTCCTTGTTTGGCCTGGATCACACACATTAGCTCGAGAATTCCTAATTTTACTTCATGTTTATCTTCAATACATTATAGATCATATATTGATTAGATTTCCTTATTAACCATGAACTCTTCATTCCTTTTCCAAATAACTCCAGCTTTAGGTCCACTGACTCTTCAATTAAGAAATATTACATCTTCAATTAATCCCAATAAATTTTGAGCAACTCTTGCCCTTGCAAATAGAATAAACACAATTAAACCCAATATTTGCAATGATTTCATAATTTTTTCAAGATAGATAAAAATCTTTAATATATACTAAAACTAATATTAAAACCTACTCAAGGCTAACAAGCCAAATTCAAATTAAATCAAAATAATAACTCTTTTTGAGAGTTATCATGTCCCCCAAATTTGAACTTTTGCTAGTATGTAGGAAAAAATCATGACTCTCTCTACATCATTATAAACTAATTTCGTTAATCATCTCAAAATTTACATTCTCACATGAAATCAACTAATCATACTCTAAAATCAGCTTTAACAATCAAGAAACTCAAGAATATAACTTAACTGCAATGTAAAACTATAAATCAAATTCTCAATTCATTTTATTGTTGACCCCCTCATCATTTAGCTCAAGTCAAATCAGCTTAAATTTCTGCCAAGTATGCTCAGAATCTCTGATCATCATATGTTCTAGCATAAGTAGTCCCTCCACTAATTCGAAATCTTACATAGTCAAGATCATTATGATTTTTAAGTTGTAACAAGGTCAGACTATGGCTTCAATACAGATACAAGCAAATACATTATTAATATTAAATCCTTCTCAACCAGCCCTCAGCTCATCTAAATTAACAACCCTTCTCAATTGTTCACTATCATAGACTTAAAACCATTAAAATACCCAACTAATACTTTTCATTCATTTTTTTCATTCCTTTAGTTCATTCAAGTCATCCCTTGTCCTTTTCATAATACCTTTTTTCTTCAAAATATCACCATAACCATATTTTCGCATACTCCTTCCAACAGAACAAATGAACTTATAACCAACCAAGAAGCATTTAATACTAACAGTTCTAGGTTTAGGACAATAAAAGTAGGGATAATATAAACAAAACGGGATAGGGCTTCAAAATTATAAAGGATACAAAACTAGAAGTCAAAATAAGGTCACAAAATTGGTTGAACATAAGACAAATAAAAAAGTTGGTTGTTTAGGCTTTGGTAAATGAAAACTCACCTAAATCATTTATTGACTTTAAAGAAATTCTCTATTTCACCTCAAGAACAGTTTATGCTAGAATTCTAACTCACTTCATCTTTATCCACTTAACAAAGACTTAAACAACTCCAAGTCTCACTAAAATAAAAAGTTTATGGGGTCATTAATTATATTGCATAAGAATAAAATTTATAGCTAAACATCACTACCAAAATAATATCTTAAATCACTATTGTAACACCCCATTTCAGTTCCCCTGTGAACCAACTTGATATGCTATTGGCGACCGAACCATTCGCTAATATATTTGATTCGATTAAGCCTATATATATATATATCAATAAAAAAAGCAAAACGCAACAAAAAATATAACATTTCAATTATCATCATTTTCTTCATCTTCTGAGTCGAGTTTAGACTCTATTGTTCAACCTGTTCGTTTCTATGCATAATTCTTATTCACATGCAAAACATTTTATCCATTCATAGAAATAGCATTTAAGTTGCATCATTCAAAATTATTCAACACTCAACCATATCAATTACATTTGGCAGGTACATGTGTGCGCAATTGCCTTTCTACTCCTCCGCAGTCTCGACAACACTCAATCCTCAAGATTCTCACCTACATAACTAATAGAAAAATATTAGTAACAAGCATTACTGGTATAGAAATAATTAATAACAAACTGGTACAGGAGAGCTGACTCTCTTGTTAAATGATAACATTCTTATTCTTTCTCATAGAATCTCTCATAAGGACACTCATTAGAAGCCATCGACCTAGGGTGACAACATCTCCTTTCTTTCTCATTTCATCCTTTAGCAACTATAAACTATCCCTTGTGTGGGAAAATCAATCTATGTTCTTTTAGCCCTCTACATCCTTCATATCACTATTGGCTCTGAGTGCAAAGGTCGAGTACTCTGAGGTATGCGCATTCAGTACCCTTTCAAGGTGGAGTTATCAGGATCCTTAGGGAATAAAATAAATGCTCACTAAATTTAGACCCTGCTTTTAATAACACGCGCCCTATCTCGAGATGTGGTTGTCAATTTTCCCTTGTCTAACATCTCTCTAAAACCAGAGAAAATTACATGTACATAGGCCTCGGTATGGATTGTAATATAATTGGACTGAAGGCACGCAATCTAGATTTGGGTTTTCAAAAACAAACTTGAGGGATATCATCCTCAAAGGTTATTAATTTGGAAATTTCATGCGACTAAATAGCCCGTTTGGAGTGGGATATAATAAATCCATCACTCGATATGTCCGCTTACCTGTTAAAATAAAGCACGATAGAGTATAGAAGTCAAACCAAAAGTGAGTCCTAAATGGACCTAGTAGAAGCTCAAATATTGTCCATGCACTAAGGCGGCGAGCTCCTACTCCGTACCTACACATTAAACTAAAAGCTAATGCCCACTTATGATGCATTCACACATCCTATAACACACACACACACACACACACACACATCAAGAC
>JAURVB010007270.1:0-108345 GCA_033002965.1 Piper betle
GGACGCGTTACGGGCATTTTGGGTGGGTTGATAGTTCTAGAGCATATCATTATGATTTTTTTGGTGTTGTTTGATTTTACGGGATTTTTCCCGATTTTTATGAATTTTTTTAGGATTTAATACGACTTAGTTATTATACTTGACTCGAGCCGGAGACGAGTCAAGTCTTAATTACAAGTTTGCCACCCAACCATTTCTTCTCCACCCCCGACCTTTTCTCCCCCACGCCCAAACCCTAGCCGCCGCGCCGCCCCTGTTCGCGTGCCACCGCCGCCACGGCCGACGCCGCCTGGCCGCCGATCGACGCCGCCCAGCCCGGCCACGGCGTCGCCCTGCCGCCCCGACCAGGCCCGGCCACGAGCTGGCCGCCGCGACGCGAGGAAGCCGCGCCTTTGCGTCGTGCTTCCGTCGCCAATCGCGCCGCCGGGCACCGTCGCCACCGCGATCCAGCAGTCGCCTCGGCACCCTCGACCCCTCAGCCGCCTTTCCCGACCGGAGCGGAGGCCATCGCCGGCCTGGCCGGCCGGATCTAGCGACCCATCGCCGCCGCTCCATCTTAGCCTTTTTCCGGCGAGCCGCCGCCTCCATTGGCCACGCCGATGTCATAGATGCGTCGGGCTCACCGAGCCGGTTCCAATGGTACCCAACACGACCACTATCCGGCCAGAGAATCACCTCCGGCAACTCTCGCCGGAAAACCGCCGGAAGCTGCCGGAAAACCACTCGGAACCCGCTGGAAAACCGGAATTTCTGGAATTCGCTGGAATTCACCGGATCTTCCGCGGAGCTCACCCAGTTGGACTCGATCGAACGTCGGACGCCGATGAGCGCCGAATTGGAGCTCCGAGACGCGCGACGAAGCCCTAACCGTCGCAGATCGCTGACGACGTGAGGTATAATTACCTCCGATTTAATTAGTTAAAATTGAGATGATTGTTAGCATAACATGCTACAATTGAGTAGTTGTCATGATGAATATTAGCACAGTATGCTAGATTTGATTAACTGTTATGAGTAATGCTAATTATGAGTGAAGGGATGATTGTATGATTTGAGTAATTGCGAATGAATAGTAAGTGATCTAATGAGGTAGATCGAGTCTCAGCATGATAAGTGATCTAACAAGATGAAGTAAATATGAGCATGCTAATCTAGTGTGATGTAAAAATACAGTAAAATTGTTATGAATAGGATTAGTTAGAATTATTTTTCATACTTACAATTATTTGATTGTTGATTGATGTTTATTGAGTTTGATGCATCATTTAGTTAGCGGGCGTTAGTATTTAGTTTTGATGTGTAGGTACGGAGTAGGAGCTCGCCGCCTAGGCGCGATGACACGCTTGGAGCTTCTACCAGGTCCGTTTAGGACTCGTCTGTTTTACTCTTTTCTATTGTATGTTTGTTTTAATGCCTACAGGACGAGTTAAGTGGCGCTTTATCGGATCCCACTTAACTCGGGCCATTTAATCGAATAGTTTTCTCGGATTAATAACCCCTCGAGGATGAGATCCCTCGAGGATGATTTCGAAAACAAGATCCACCACAAGTTGCCTTCGGGCCTATTATATAAATCCCTACCCAGCCCTATATATATGTAGTTTTCGCGTTTTCAGTGAGACGAGAGATGGAGAAATCGACTGCACGTACCATGCAGAGGATGCCGTGACAGTCAAAGCGGGCTCTGGATTAGTGCCAGCGGACTGTTCCATTCCCGAGGGATCCTGACAACTCCGCGTTTGAGTTCCTCACACCCGGAGAACGTGGAGGTTTACGGGTACTGTTTAGTACAGCGCATGTCCGGACTTGTGGTTCAAAGGGTACTAAAGGCGACTGCCTGAGAGTACTCGGCCTTCGTGCTCAAGGCCAGGAGAAATATGGAGGTACGGAGAGGGCTTAGGATAAAGTTTCACGAGAAGTACTGAAAAAGAAGTGCCGAGAGCGGCACAGTACCAGCAGCAGATCAGTAAGTTCGGGATGCTACTGGGTCTGCAGCCCAGTGGCTCCTCAGTAGTGCCCTTCAGAGTGTTCACGTGGAGTATATGATGTTTTCTTTCATATGAGAGTTTGCTCTCATAGCCAGCTTGTTATAGTTATTTTATTTTCCGGACCAGTAACACTTGTTACTGACGTGTTTTTATACTATATGTAGGTAATAATCACGAGTTGGAGGAGCCAGCTTGGACGGAGGAGCAATGAGGTCTTGTGCACACACACATGTTAGATTTCTGAATGTTTAATATTGTATTATTATGTTATTATATTGTGAATGACATGATTAAATGTTTGAGCATGATGATATGATGTGAATGAAATGCTAAGACACGATAACAGAATGCAAAATATGATCAGAGTTGAGCAGCGGAAGCGTAGTGGGTTGAGACCCAAGCTTCAGAATGAATACGTTATAAATGAGATTCTGTGTGATTGTTAATGCATGTCGATATATTTGTATATATATTATTTTGACAGGGTGGGCCCATAATTGCACTTTTAGGGGAGACTCTGTCAGTTTTACTTCAAAATTTTCATCGATTTTGCTCGTAATTATGATGGTGTGAAATTTAATTTGCATGTCATTCATGTAGTACCATGTTAGGATTTTGTGCATGCATTCATTCATGACGGATCGTATCTTCATCTTAAGACGCCGAGATTAGATCCGCATGAGTTAGGTTCGGGTTAGCCGACCTAACCGGGGCCTGTAACATGCCGGTTCGGTTCACGAGCGTGAACCGGATTTGGGGTGTTACAGACATGGGTAGATGTCAGGCCTCATACCTCGCATTGATTTAGTTTTTCCTGATGTAGTTCAGACTAGTGCCCTGCAGTTCTACAAAGTACCTCCTCAACTACCCAGTAAACTCTTAGGGGTGAGCTTAGGTTTTTCTCGCTGAGGTTATTACATTTCAGTCCCCATAGTTTACAATGACCCTAGCCCAATGAGTTGACTCGACCATGCATGGTTAGTCCAGCAACATGATTTGAGCATGCATGGTCAGTCTAGTGAGATGATTTCAGCATGTATGGTCGGTCTAGACAAATGATTTTTTGGGTATTTCATTTGCATAAAGCATATGAATTTGAGCATATGCATAAATTGTTGCAGCATTTACTATCCGTTTGGGATTTTCTGGGTATTTCATTTGCATACAACATAGGAATTTTGGATCACTAGATATTGCCCCTATGGGCCCTACTTGATTGTGTTCAGGTTGGAGGCCCATTTAGCCTTCTTGCCTCGATTCTTACCTATAGGGTCACTTTTATTACTCGAGTCAATTTCAACTTTGAACGGTCTCGATCCGAACTTTCCGTCCATATGTATATTGCATATACCCATAGGTGGGTCCCACTAGACGATCATTTATTGGACGTTTAGATCATGCCATGTGGCAAGATCTGAGCCATCCACGTCAACCCTAGTTTTCTCCCATTTATATTTCAAACATTTCCATTGATTTTCAGAGTTACACCCCTAGCACCACCGCCACCACTTTTGCTTACCACTGGCGAGACCCCGCCCCTCCTCCATCCACCGCATTAGTATAGTCGTGACCACCTCGTGGCTGACCATCTGTCCGTACCCACCAATTCCACCGGTGCCACCGCAGTCACCGCCGATGATTGTGTGTTTTTAGTCAATTTTTGCCTCCGCCACCGTCCGTTCAGGCCATTTGCCTATGCTCACGAGTGTCCTTCGGCAAAGTCGACCACCCCAACAGCTTCCCCTCGCAAAGATCACCATTTTGAAACCACGCACGACCACCATCATGGCCGCGATCACCGCCAACGATGTTGCTGCACCCGGCGGCGATACCTCCCTTTTCCAAGCGATTTCCAGCCAACCACCAGCCAGACTCTATCGATTGCCACACCATCATGTTCCTCATCACATGGGCCGTCGATCCCGACCAGTAGCGACCCCATATGTGCCGCCATCGGTATTTTCTAACGACGAACATCGCCACCCCTTGTTCAACCCATTTATCCGCTTGCCCATTCCTGAGTTCATGTCTATCATGTCCGCTCAGTTAACCCAACCCATTTTCAAATTAACCCAGATCGAGCTGTTTCAATTTCGTTTAGTCTAATTCAACTTGATTCGATCTGGTTTAGTTAATTTCCAATCATTTTTCAATTGTTTTTGTGTAATTCGAAAACCCAGTATTAGTTTAGATGCACATTCACATGATTTAGCATGTTTGAATGTTGTGATTATTTTTCTTTATTTATTATTTTATTTACCTATTTATTTATTTATTATTAGTCATTTCTTATTATTCATGTATTTATTGATTATAATGGATGTACATATGATTACTTATTATTAATGATATATTTACTTATTAATATTAGTCATACTTATATTTACTAAATTGTATATATATATATATATATATATATATATATATATATTTGTTTGTCCGCATGCATGCTATTACTCATTTGTATTTAATTATGAATTCTTATATTGGATAACTATACATTTATTTAATTATTTATCTATTTATATGTTTATTAACATGAGTATATATGATAATTACTCATGTTTACCCGTGTATTTTTATAGTATAATTATATTATTATTTTATGATTAAATAATTAGTTATGTTTATTTATTTATTATTTATCTAATTATTTATGAGTGCATTTATTATTGATTTAGTTGTTAAATATTATTATTATTATGTCTCGATTTGCATGCCATGTGTTTAGTTGTACGTTAATTAGTATGGTTTTCTTTATTACGATATATTAATGATATGAGCACATATTACGAGCATACATTATATAGAGAAATTGGTTTTTTATTTAGTAGTGGATTTCGATGTAGGTTACAAACTCCGAGCTCACCGTAAATGCGTCAATACGCTTGGAGCTTGGACCACAGTCCGTAGCACTCTCCCTATCTATTTGACTCCATGCGTGTAGAGTTTAATCATATTTTAGACGTACGACTACATCGGCCGTGTTTTATCGGATCCCTCCGCTTTGGCCGTGTTTATACACATGTTTAATAAAACTACAAGGACGAGATTCCTTGTTGGTTTTCGAACAGAAACTCTTCAAATATATGATATAAGCTTCTTCCCTCAACCTATAATATAAGTATGCCCATTTTTACAGATTTTACAAATAAGAGAATGAGCAGTATGGAGATATGTATGGACCGCATTAGTACTCCTTCAAACGCTAAGGTAGTGCGGTGGATGAGGGTATTGCATAATGCAGTACATTTCTGGAATTTGTGGCACTAACTTAACTATTTCATTTGCTACTCGAGTACCATAGCGGGTGAACTATAGAAGATGTGAGGGTGTAAGCATTGTATGTATGAATATGAATATGAATATGAGCGGTGCATGCAAGCCGGAACTTGTTTAAGTATGTTTGCTTACCGCCTAGTGTGAGGTAATTCTGAAATTTTATAAGTTTCCATGGATAATAGAATACTTATTTGCAGTTTTTACTAGTTGTTTTTCGGACTAGCAATGCCCGTTATGATATACCCTACTTATGATTTTTCTTAGGTGGGTAAATAACATACAATTCATAACTTGTTCTTAATCAAGCAACAATTCATGCAAACAATCCTAATCAATTGTTTTATCTTATGTATTACTTAATTACAATGTTAACATCATGTTTATCATCAAAATATGGCATCAAAATCAATCATAGATTGAGTTATTATTCATTAACAACAATTCTATGCTATACTTCCATAAAACTTGAATAAAAATGAGAACTTGCAAACAATTTATTCATAATTTGATCCAACAATCAATAAAACATTATGATTCATGATATGCATATATGAACTTCATAAAATTAATATATAGGTTTCAATTACTAACCTTTAACCTCATTGATTTCTCCTAAAACACAAGCCCTAGTGCTCCTATCTTGAAAACCTATGGAGAACACGATCTAATATCACCAAAACTTGAAGCAAGAAGGTTTGAAACACGTTTTCTCAACAATGGAACCAAGGAAGAGGGGAGGGAAAGGGTTGGACGTTAGAGCCAAGGGAAGGAGAAATGAATTGGCATTGAATAGGGACAAGAAGCCTCTTTCATGTCCTTATATACCCCTTTACCCGTTTTAAGATCCAATTACCCACTTCCTTTCCTGCATAGGAGAAAATATTATAGAGCTTCTATCCATTTACTTAAACTATTAATCTTAGCAACTAACATTCCTAATGAATTGTACACGATCTAGAATGTATCCTTTAAGACAAACATTGGGTCCCTAACCGAAACTGACCCATAAGTAAAATTGAAGTGCAAGACCACTTTAAACATATTTAACCCTACTTTGATTAACCTACCAGTTAATGTTAAGTGTTTAACCTCACATTAATTTTTATTTTATCTTAACAGACACCTTCTTAGTGATATAAACTTGGTTCACATACGACCGTGTCCAACTTATTTACCATAATTTTTCTCTTTTATCTGATTAATTATTAACATGTTTCTTTAATTAAACCAATCAAATCTTCGTGAATAGATTTTTTTACATTTTGTTACATGTAAATAAATATCTTCTCTTTATTATATAATCTTAAATTTTCAAACAAACCATGAGTTCGGTCAAGACCATTTGTCCGAAAAAGATATGTTGTCCATGTACCTCGTTTTGGATTTTCCTAATTTATATATAGAGTTATAAAAATGATAACTCTAACTACAAAATTTTGATTAAGGATATTCTTAATTTTTTGACTGAGATACCTTTGACGTGGCGTTGGCAGAGTTGGAGACGATGGAGGTGTCGCCCATATCATCAAACTCGATCAGGACCTCCACCCGCAGATTGGTGCCGCCCTATACCTCACAATCACCATCGGCGCCTCACCGTCCATTAACCCTACCGACTTCTAGTGCATCCTCCCCCGCTTCCTCAAGCTGCTCTGCTCCCCGCTTTCAAGGCCAAGCCCGCTCTCTGGCAACGGCGGTGCCACCCATTGATTTAGATTCAGAGAGGGTGTTGGGGATTCCTAGTTTGAGGCATGGTTGCATGAATCGGAATCGGAATCGGAATCGGTTTTGCAGGGAGTTAGAATCAGAATCAGAATCGGTCTGAATCGGCCAAGAATCGGTTCAGTTGAATCGGTCCAAATTAATTTAATCGGTCATATATAATAATTTGACAATTTATAATATAAATATATTAAAATTGGGTATTGATGTTATTTTGATATTATCCTGTGTATTATAGTTTATGATATTTTTAAATATTTTTTAAGATTTTTTTAAATTATTTAGAATTAATTATTATTTTTGACTGCAGTTAGACTCGAGTCAACTTTTAATTACGAGAATACCACTCTTTACCCCCCTCCGCCTCCGCCGGCCCGGTCGGCGGCGATGTCGAAGAATGTCAGCAGCCCGGTTGGACGAACAGTCGGCGGCGAGTCGGCGATGATTCGTGCGTCACAGCCCGATTCAGTCCGGCCACACGTCGGCGGCGTGGTCGGCAGCCCGGTCGGCGGCGAGCCCGGAGTCGGGGATGCATGGCGGAGGGCGGAAACGGGACGGCGGCGGGCAGACGAGTGGCGGCGACGTGGGAGGAGTGGGTTTGATTTTAGGTTTTTAAAATCCAAATTACCATTTTACCCATGCTTAGATAATTTAATAAAAATCATACCTAGGGTATTTTGGTAGTTTCCTAAAAAAACCAATTCCGATTTAAATCGGCCGATTCCGATTCCGAGTTAAATCGGTCGGAATCGGCCAAAAATCGCCGATTCACGGCCCTATTCGGGGCCGACCGAGTCGGCCCCGAAATCGGATCGGCGCGACGCCGATCCAATTTAAATCGGACGATTCCGCACGGAATCGGCCGATTCGTGCATCTGAGGTTTGAGGTTCCACAAGCCAAGACGACGTTGGTAAGGAAGAATGCCGGCATTGGCGGCATGGATGCACCTTTGGGAGAGCACGGTGAAAATATGTCAAGGGAAGGAGGAAGGGTAAAGCACGACTATGGTGCCAAGTTATTTGGATTTTATTTTCTGTTTTTTATTCACTTAAATTGGTTAATTAAATTAAAATTATTTATTAATTTGTTAAAATAGTTATTCTCATGTTTTTCTAATGCTATTTTTACGTCTTGTGCAAAAATTTTCAACTTTTTTATTTGCTAAAAGAAAATAACCCTACACCACTGTGTGGGGTAATTTTAATAGGTATATGCCCTCGCCTAGTGTTTAGACAATATATAGACTTTTGTAATTTGTAAATTTTTTGCTCTTCGCCATCAACATCAAAACTAGCTTGTTGTTGTATATAAATCTTCTCATCTAATTCTCGATCCAAAAGTTATCTGTCCATTTTATGTAATTCTAAATCTAAATGTAATACAATTGTTATAATCAATCGAATTGAAGTGATCCTTACTACGGAAAAAATGTCATTTCATAATCTATCCCTTCTTATTGAGTGTAGCCTTTTGATACTAATCTAATTGAAGTCCAAACTTTAGTTTCATGGATTAATTTCATTTTATCTTCCAATGCATTTTCTATTTCTCATTTGCAGGTGAAGACAAAGCATATTTTATATTTTTTGATTCGTCAACGCTGATGAGGAAGATAAGAAAAATATCTTCATCCATTGTTAATACATCTCCTTCAATATCAAAGCGTCAATGAGGAATATTTCAAGTTAGGTTGTGACATAAGTCTTGATTAGAGAGTGTGTTTAAAGAATGATACTCACTCAAATGACACTGTTTTTGAAGGCGAAACATGTTCTTGTGATTTATCCAGATAACTTGCACTATTAGGATCATTCATTTCCATCAGTTGGAAATCTTTTGAAGTGCTCTCTTTATTGAAAAATCATGTTCAAGAAAAGTTAAATCACGGGGCTCGATTTAAAAAATGCTTTTGTTTATATCTTCTCCAATCAAAACATATCCTTTAGAATGTTCAGGATGTCATATGAAAATATATTTTTTCCCATGAGGACCTAATTTTCCTTATTTTTGGGATGGATCATGGACATGAATAGCAAGGCCTTAAAAGACCTAGTTCAAGTTGTCGTTTTGTCTATAACTCATAAGGTGAGGAAGTGATGGATATTTTAGTATTGATGAAGTAGGGCATCTCCCCATAATGAAATTTGGAGATTTACTTGAGCCATCTTAGACTTAACCATTTCGAGAAGAGTTCTATTTTGTCGTTCGACAAAAAAATTTTGTTGTAGGATATTTAGAATAATTAATTGTCGAGCAATGTCCTTCTCTTGAAACAATTCCTTAAATTGGTTAGATAAATATTCACGACCATGGTCTGTTCTCAATGCTTTTAATGTGAGATTTAATTGATTTTTTGCATTGAAAAGAAATTCATAAGACGACTTAATACTTCATATTTGTGGGAAATCATGTAAATAACTCCATATTGTGAATAATCATCATTAAAAGAGAGAGATGAAATATAAGATCTCATATCTTTCCGTCACATTCATTGGTCCACATATATGACAATGGGCAAGTTGAAGTGGAAAATCAGCTGAAGTTGCTTTACCAAAAGGTTTTGTAGTGCTTTTCCCAACTAGAAAATATTCATACGTTGGTAATGTTGGGCCGTTTGGGCCCCCACCCAAACTCCGAAACCACTGTTGGACCCTTCGGGCCCTTTAAACAACTATAGGAAACTTATAATAGGTGTTATAGGCCTTTTTTAATTCAAAAGCTAGCTCAAGGAATAAGGCTTTCTCATTAGCCTATATACAAGCCACCAACAGCCTCGATGACCGATGTGGGACAAACCCACCAGGTAAATTTATGTTAATTAGTTGACCTAAATGGCCATCTCTTGCCAACCTGGTCATTCTATCTTGACCAGTGTAGCCAATATGCATGTCAAGTAGTATCATGTATAGTAGAACTACTAGAAGAAGCAATTAATGAAAACAACTTGATACATTAAAGCATTCAACATCCATATCTAGTATCATAAAATGATTAGATAGAGAGATCCACAACCATAATGTACATGGCCATAATATATAATCAAATGAGAACCATAAAAACTCAAATTAAAGTCAAAGTCAAGTAATACTACAACGGAAACTAAATTTTGTCGAATGTGAGGAGCATCAAGTACTTCATGTAGGAGAAGGTTGCATCCACCTTTTTGCATGTACCAATACCATGAACATCATCTTCTAAAATATTTCCTACATAGATCCATTGTATTCCTGATGGAACTCGATGAAAGTCGACAAATGCTTCTCGAATGTTTGTTACATGGTGGGTTGCACCTAAATTAACAATCCACTCAAGGATAGTTTTAGTGCATTCTTGAGTGAACTGTCCCTTCTTTTTGCAATTAAAGGATTTGATCCTCCTTTTGTTCTTTTGGTGTTTCTTAAATTAGCATTTACCACCATTTTCTTTGTTTTTGAACCACTTCTTTTTTCCCTTAGGATAGGAACCTTTCTCTTTCTGAGAAGAAGAAGCCACAACTTTTGACGATTTGGCAACAAATGCTTCTTCTGTACACATGGATGCTTCAAGACGTTCCTCCTCTAGTTTCAGATAAAGAGAAATATCATCAAAAGTAATGATAATCTTGTTATGGGTCATTTAGACTTTCATGTGTTCCCATGTGTTCGACAAAGAATGGATGACAGCTTCACTTGTTGTTCATCGTTAAAATATGACAAACATCATCCAACTTAAAAATAATGTTTGACATTTCACATAGATGTTTGCATGTTTCTTGAAAGTGTCAAAGTTGATTGTAAGCTATCTAAGCTGAAGTAGCACCAAACTTTTGTTTTAGTGCTGTCTATATTGCATGAGCCATCTCGTAATGTTTAAATTGGCACATGATGTCATTCACCGTCAAATTGAGTAAGGTAATGTGGGTTGTGGAGTTATTCTTTTTCCATGACTGATAAGTCTCAGTAGCACGATCGTTTTGAATTGCATTACTAATGAGAATGGTGGTGGATTTAAAACTTGAGTCAAGGCCTCAGCTACCTCCTAATCTTCAAGGATGAGGACAACCTTACGATGCCATATGTCATAATTGTTAGCACCATTAAGTTTTTCGCCCATATAATTGTCATAATTTCTTTCGATGCCATTGAATAAGCTTTAGAAATAATATCACATTATTAATTTTACATACTAACTGGCAAGAACAATTTTTAATTGAAAATAACTAAAAACATATAAAGTTGAGCAACAAATGGAGAAATCGAAAACAAAGCTAAGCTCGGTGTAAAACCCCAACTTTGGGTTAGGTTTTACCCAATTATAGTTTTTCCAGTTTGGGACTATATCTACTTGGTTTGAACAAGCTCAAGCCAAACTAATTTTTAGACTATGAGTATGGGCCCAGATGGTCGTATGAGCATGTTATAGTAGTTGAGTATGCCCGACATGTATATGATCAAATCATGAGTTATTAGTGTATATACAAGTTATACAAATCATTTGTATCAATTAGTAAGGGTTTTAGGCCTAAATTTAGGTTGTTGTAACGTTTAGTATCTATCTAGGATTTTCTAGGAATTTCATTTGCATGTAGCATGGAAATTTTGGGATCACCAGATTGTGCCCTTGTGGGCCTAGCTTTATTTAGTTCAGGGTTGGAGGCCCATTTATGCTTCTTGCTTTGATTCCTGCTTGTAGAATCAGTTTTAGGACTCGAGTCAGTTTCAACTTTGGACAGTCTCGATCCGAGCTTTTCGTCTATTTGTATATTCAATATACTCATTGGTTTGGTGGGCCCCACTAGGCCATGAGTTGTCAAGTGTCTAGATCGTGCCACATGGGACGATATGAGCCTTACACTAAGCCTTATCTTCACTTATTTATTTCCATAGATTCCAATGATTTTCAAAGTTACACCCTAGCACCGCCGACACTTCGGCTCACCGCCGGGGAATCTCTGCCTCGCCCCCGGCCACCGGACTGGCACCACCATGACCGCCTTGGGGCTGGATTTCTATTCGTACCCTTCACGGCCGCCGGCACTGTGCAATCCCTCAAGTTAGTCCCACATCTAATACCTATTAGGAGAGGATCCTATTTATAAGTAGGAATGAACTATAGATCTTTAACTTGGTTTACCACGTTTAAAGAAATGACTTAGGCCCATTATGTTGTACTTTGGGCCGGGTCGTTACAAATGGTATCAGAGCAACCTGGTTCTGTGTTAGATGGTGAGCTAGACTAGGGACATTGGCTAGGCTGCCTGCCGGTCACGGGCCAGAAAGGTTGTGGGCTGGGTCTAGCAACGGGCCAAGTATAGGCATTTTAGAGACAAAATTTCCTGAGGTGGGTGGATTGTGAGATCCCTCAAGTTAGTCCCACGTCTAATACCTACTGGGACAACATCCTGTTTATAAGTGGGAATGGACTATAGTTCTTTAACTTGGGTTAACCATTTTAAAGAAATGACTTAAGCTCATTACGTTGCACTTTGGCCCGGGTCGTTACAGGCACCGTTGTAGTTGCCACCAGCGACAGAGTTCTTGAAGATGATTTGCTCTGCCGCCACCGCCGTTCGAGTAGTTTTCTGGCGCCGGCAAGCCACCTCCAGCGGATCCGACCACCCTGACAGCTTTCTCTCGCCAAGATCTTCTATTTGAGACCAACACCAACCATCACCATGGCCATGATTGCCGCCAACAACATTGCCGCACACAACAGTGATACCTCCCCTTCTATGCCCATTTTCGGCCAGCCACCAGCTGGACTCGCCAACCGCCACCACCATCATGATCCTCGTCACATGGGACCAGCAGCTACCCCAGCCGTGCCATTGTCTGTGTTTTTCCGGTGATGGGCACCGCTGCCCCCACCCCCCCCGGTTCAACCCATTTACCCGGTTCGCGTTTGCTTGTCCACAATCACGTCTACCGCCGTGTCCTCGTAGGCTTGGTCATGCCCTGGTCTGCTAGTCCAATAAAAGCCCATGTCCGAGTCTGCCCATCCAGTTTGGGTCCTCCCAGCCAACCCAACCCATTTTGTAGTTACCCTAGATCGGGTTGGTTCAGCCCATTCGACTTGGTCTGATTCAGCTCGGTTCGGCCTGGTTGAAGTCATTTTCGGACCGTTTTCGCCAGTTCTTGTACCGTTTTCGATAATTCGAGAACCATTATATCATTTTAGATGCATATTTATACGTTTTAGCATGTTTAGATGTTATGACTATTTTTTGTTATTATTTATTTATTTATTCATTATTGTTTATTATTTTATTATTTATATGTTTATCATATATGATGAATGTTACATGATTATTTATTATTCTCAAATTATATTTACTT
Organism: Piper betle; assembly: GCA_033002965.1. Taxonomy (NCBI): domain Eukaryota; kingdom Viridiplantae; phylum Streptophyta; class Magnoliopsida; order Piperales; family Piperaceae; genus Piper; species Piper betle. The sequence goes on from JAURVB010007270.1 coordinate 13,308, forward strand.
ATTAATCTTAGTCTTAATATCTTTACTAAATTGTATATATAATTATTTATTTATTTATTTATTTATCTATTATCTTGTTTGGGTCTATATTATTATTTATTTGTATTTAATTATGTATTCTTATATTGTATAACTATGATATTATTATTATTCATGATTAATGAGTATTAACTATTTTTTATTTTTTATTTATAGATTATTAATTATTTAATTATTTATATCTTTACTAGCACAAGTATATATGAGATTTACTTGTGTTTATACGTGTATTTATATAGTATAATTATATATATTTTTCATTGGATTATTATTTATGTTTATGTATTTATTATTTGCCTAATTATCTATGTGTGTATTTATTGTTTATTTATTATTATTATGTCTCAATTTGTGTGCCAGGTGTTTAGTTGTAACCTTGTTAGCACTATTTTTTTATTAGGATGTATTAATGATATGAGCACACACTATGAGCATGCATCATATAGAGATATAAGTATTTTACTTAGCAGTGGGTTTTAATGTAGGTCTCGGACTCCACACTCGCCGTAGATGTGCTGTATGCTTGGAGCTTAGACCATAGGTCCATAGGAGTCCCCCTCTTTGCTTGATTCCTTGCGTGTCGAGTTTAATCGTGTTTTATACATAAGGCGCCATCAGCGGTGTTTTATCGAATCCCTACGATGTCGAGCCAATTAGCTGTGTTTTCTATACATGTTTAATAAAACTACAAGGATGAGATCCCTTGTTGTTTTTCGAACTTAAGCTCCAAAAATTTATGATACATGCCTCTTCCCTAAGCCTATTATATAAGCACGAGCATTTTTATAGATTTCACGAATAAGAGAATAAGTGGTACGAAGATATGTATGGACCGCACTAGTACTTCTTCAAACCCTGAGGTAATGTTGTGCATGAGGTTATTGTGTAACACAACACATTTTCGAAATTTGTGGCACTCTGTTCCTTTTGCCACTCGAGTACCATGATGGGTGATATGGAAGGTGTGAGGGCGTAAACACTATATGTATGAATATAAGCATTTGTCAGGCATGAGAGCCGGCACTTGCTTAATTATGTTTGCTTACCGCCCAATGTGAGGCAACTTTGAAGTTTCATAAGTTTTCGTAGGTAGGAATACCCATTTGCCAAATTGTATTAGTTATTTTTCGGTCTAGTAACAGTCGTCTTTCCTGAGCAGACTTTGGTGGAAGGATAGATAAATGCTACACACACTTGAGCTCAACGCATTTATTTCTTTTCTTACTTTTACTTATATTTGATGTGTTTTGATACGCATTTGACAATGTCTTCGATTCTCATGATAGTAAGTGGGTTGTTTCAATCTATTTTATTGATCGAGTCTTACTGACTAAAAATTTTAAACATGACTCAACTCGATCGTAACATTTCTGATTCAGTTCTTAGGTGAACCAAAATCGGGGTGTTACAAGTTGGTATTAGAGTAATGTCTTGGTCAATTGAGATAGAAGACTTTTGTTTTGAACCGAGTGTGTGGAGTTGTCGTTTGCCAAGCCGGCAGGTATTCCCTTTGGTCTTTTCTTATGATTTCAAATGGTGTGCTACATGAGACTTGAGAGCAGTGCATGATTAAGTGTTTGCGCTTATAAAGGACTTATGAGATGGATATGAGACATGATTTTAGTAGATCCTAGGATGCATCTCATAGGCATAACATGATAAGTTTTAAAGATTGTTCCTTCGCTTTACTGTACCGAAGATTTGAACTACTTAGAGTGTTCGCATATTCAGTTAGCTGAAGTTGAGACAAATAGTGACCCGGAGTATTTGGAGCACACAATGCAGCATTTGTCCATCTTTCACATGTCACCACAACAGTCCTTCCTTCAGACAGTGCACATTGTGAGACAAACTCATAAGAGATGACATTAGTGGGGAGCTTGGAGTATGGAGATATTCATATAATTATGAGACACATGATCATGGAACATCGAGTGCCTTAAATAGATCAATTAGGCATAGTTTGATGCCTATTTTGGAGAACTTGGGCCTTAAGATAGATCCTTGTGGATGAAGGATGTGGCTATGATAGTGGAGCCACTAAAGTACTTGGAGCACAAATGAAAGTTTGGACGGATGACTTGAAATGGACGACTTCCAAGAGATAACAGTGGATGAGGATGAATAGTGAAGTGCATCTATAGTCCTATGGATACTTCGTCACCTCCCCCTCTTCCACTAGTGTATGATCGGATTTAGAAGGATTTAGAAGGTTGATCGAATTTCACTCGATCTACCAAGTCCAGATCAGTGATTGCCATTGAGAACCAATCAGTGCTTATGGGAACCATTACTCTAGATTCCAAGAGGCCAGAGTGGGCTCAACATTATCTTTCCATCATACATGTCACTACTATGATCAATACCCCTCTGAATCATACACACAAGGTTGGCTAACCTGAGCAAAGTTGATAGCAACTACATTTGGGGAGATGAATACATGGAGATAAACAAGCCAAAGATTGCAATGGGTTCACCACATACATGATTAGCATCAGGCTACGACACCTACATAGCAAAACCGCCATCCAAGTAGCACAACCGCCATCTGAGATGCACATCCACTATCCGATTTGCACAACCACCGTCCAAGTTGCCTAACCACTGGCCATGATGCACTACCATGACCGGATGCTCACTACTACCCTCTGTGATGCACAACCACCGTTTGTTGTGCACGGTCAACATCTGAGTGAGCAGTTAGAGCGAAAGTAAAGGCCAAGTAGTTAGCTCACCCTACAGGAGGACAACTGCTTGAGGATTTTCTTTGCTTTGAACAATGAACACATGTCACAACATTTAGAGCAGAGTTGGGTCAAAGATTGACAACAAGATATAGCTACGGCAGCATCAGCCTAGCAGAGGAAAGTTAGGTGCACTGAGATAATTTTGAAGAGATGATATAGGATTGACTTTACTAGCCATCTTACATACCAACGCCATGACCTGACATCCATGAGTAAGACATGCATTGTAAGATAGTGTTAGTCACAGCCTTACAGAGATCATCAAACAGTATTAGTGTGTCTTTTGGGGATGTATATGGACAAAGTCTGAGAATATGGCAGTGTGACCTCCAGATGAGATGGCCACATTGGTCAAATTGTTCGGTCAGCATGATAGCAAATGTATGAGTTATAGCCAGGGTATATAGATCATGCAGATGGTTAGACATGCAGGGTGACCTTAGCCTACAAGAGGAGTTTGACTCATATTAGAATTTTGGTATAGATGATGGGTTTAGTGAGGGAGCGTCCATTGGGGGAAAGATTGTTTTCCTTGTGTTTTGCCAGCACGATTAGGTTCTTACCCTAAGACATAGGATTTAGCCTTTGCCCCGAGTATAAGAGGTACCTTCATGGTACTGTTTATGACTTACAGTGCAGGTAGCTATAGCAAACTAGTCTGGAGGAGACAACTTTGCCCAAGCTTGGGAGCAACACAGATGAGGGCTTCACTTAGACCAGACCATGCTGACTAGATAAAGGGATACTAGTGTATTCTCATCTTCACTGACAGCTTTGCTTGAGAGTTTACCACATGGTAGTAGCCATATGAGTCAAGATTAGTGCTATAAATTGGTATAGGACGGCAGGTCACACACCATTGAAGAACAGACAAGACACATGTCAAACCTCACTATGAGTCCCCATAGACTCGAGGAGAGATAGTGGTTCTTTGGGTCATTTGAACCTCATATGTTTAGAAGTGTGTCGCTAGTATGGTATTGAAAAATGCATGCCTACTATTAGCTGATTGAATTAGAGCTACTTACGAGCCATCTCTTAAACTTGTCATTGATTGGCTATTCCTTAGGCTGGCCACCTATGGCGGAGTCTAATCATGATGATCTTTGAGACATGTCCATGGACCTACCCATATGTTTGAGCCACACAATATCCTATACAGAGTTTTTCAATTACCCTTATGACTTAGACGGAGACCCTCATTATATACCTAGTAGGATTTTCTCAGCTCTGTGTTCGCTTCTAGCAGACATGATCTCAGATCATGTGAGGATGAAATATATACTAGTTAGAGTCTTAGAGCAGTATGACCAGCTTTCCCTGAGAGATCCAGTCTCTTTTCATGTGACAAGAGATGTGAGACAGAGTTGAGCCTCTACCCAAGTATTTTCACACTCACCCTTGTAGATATATCAGTTCTACTATCTATTTTCCACATGGTTGAGATGAACAGACATTGACTAGTGTGCATGCCACAGACTAGATGCAAATCGTACAGCTCATGCAAAGTATTTTTTCATACTCCTTGAGACACACATTACATGTACAGGTGTTCTCGCATCCATTCCATCACAAAATGCCCTCTTCAGCAGTAGTGAGTGGTTACGTAGATAGTTATAAGAGCCCTAGTATGCAGTAGAGTCATAGTAGTTGTCCTTGTTTCAGTATGAAATAGAGTGAGATATTTGATTTAGAAACGAGTTAGATAGGACCTAATGAGTCTCGTTCCTCTTATAGGGACATTTGAGTCTTTGACATAGATTGGTGATAGTGAACCATACTACTCATTAGCATATACTCTTATATGGTACTAGAGTCCACTATATGCTAGCAAGACTAGCAGGACATTCTAGTATAGCTCTAGAATCAAGAGCAGAGTGCCCTGAGGGTACACATAGTTGACCAATCGCATTGATGAGGATTAGAGAGACATGGGTAGATGTTAGGCCGCATACCTCTCACTGATATAGTTTTTCCTAATGCAGTTTAGAGTAGTATCTTGTGGTACTCTCGAGTACCTACTCCACTACACAGTAGACCCTTAGGGATGAGCTTAGGTTTTTCCCGCCAAGGTCATTGCATTTCAACCCCCATAGTTTGCATGACCCTTGGAGAATGATTAGAGAATGATGGTCAATCTAGCTAGATGATTGGTGGATGTATGGTCAGTCTAGCCAGATGATTCCAGCATATATGGCATGTTTCACTAGATAATTGGATCACATATAGTCAATTTAGCTAGATTTTTAAGGATCTAGCAAGCTTCATCAATGTTGGTTCATTTGCATCATGTGCAACTAGCTTTCGAAGGAGAGCTACTAGTTTGCCAAAAGATTACATCTTCTAAGGACTGAATTTTTATTAGGAGAAGAGGTTGTAAAACCACAACTTCGGGTTAGGCTTTACCCAATTATAGTTTTCCCGATTCGGGTTTGTATTGAGTTGGTTCGAACGAGCTCGAACTAGAGTAATTTTCAGACTATGAGTATGGGCCCAGATGGCTGTATAAGCATGTTATAGTGGTTGAGTATGCCCGACATGTAGATGATAAGATCATGAGTTATCAGTGTATACTCGAGCTATACAGATGATTAGTATCTATTTGGGATTTTCTAGGTATTTCATTTGCATGCAACATAGGAATTTCGAATCACTGGATTGTGCCTTTGTGGATCTAGCTTGATTGAGTTTAGTGTTCGAGGCCCATTTAGCCTTCTTGCCTCAATTTCTGCCTATAGAATCACTTTTAGGACTTGAGTCAGTTTTGACTAGGTGGGCCCAGTAGGCCATGAGTTGTCGAACACCCAAATTGTGCCACGTGGCAAGATCTGAGTCGTACACTCAGACTTATCTTCACCTATTTATTTCCATAGAGATTTTCAAAGTTACACCCTAGTGCCCCCACCAGTTTGACTCACTGCCGGCGAGTCTCTGCCTCGCCCTTGACCACTGGACAGGCACCACCATGACCACCTCGCGGCCGGCTTTCTATCAGTACCCTTCAAAACCTCCGAGGCCGCCGCAGTCATTGCTAGTGTTAGAGTTCTTGAAGCCGGTTTGCTCCTCCGCTGCTGCCATTTGAGTCATTTCTGGTGCCAGCGTGCCACCTCTGGCCAATCCGACCACCCCGACAGCTTTCCCTCACCGAGATCTTCCATTTGAGACTGACACCGACCTCCGGATGGCCTTGATCGCCATTGGCGATGCCGCACACATAGCGGCCATACCTCCCCTTCCACGGCGATTTCCAGCCAGCCACTACCTAGACTTCGCCCACCGCCACCACCATCATGATCCTCATCGTATGGGGCCGTCGAGCCTAACCAATTGCGATCCTAGCCGCGTTGATGTTGGCATTTTCTGGGGACAGGCACCCCCACCCCTTCCCCGGTTCTTGCACCGTTTTCGATAATTTGAAAACCTCTATTTTATCTTAAATTCATATTTACATGACTTAGAATGTTTAGATGTTATGATTATTTTTCTTTATTATTTATTTTTTTATTTGTTTATTCATTATTGTTTATTATTTTCTTCTTTTTATTTATTTATATGTATATCATATATAATGAATATTTACATGATTACTTATTATTAATAATATTATATTTAATTATTAATATTATTCTTTTTATGTTTACTAAATTGTATATATATATATATATCTATTTGCTTGATCGGGTGTATTTTATTATTTATTTGTATTTAATTATGTATTCTTGTATTGTATAACTATAATACTATTATTATTCATGATTAATGAGTATTAACTATTTATTTATTTATTTATTTGTAGAATTATTCATTATTTAATTATTTATATGTTTACTAGCACAAGTATATATGAGATTTACTCGTATATTTGTATAGTATAATTATATTATTATTATTTTTGAACAGAGAATTATCTATGTTCATGTACTTATTATTTACCCAATTATCTATTTGTGCATTTATTGTTTATTTTTATTATTATGTCTTGATTTGTGTGCCAAGTGTTTAGTTGTAACCTTGTTAGCACTATTTTCTTTTTGAATGTATTGATGATATGAGCATACACCATGAGCATGTGTTATATAGAGATATTAGTATTTTACCTAGCAGTGGGTTTCGATGTATGTCTCAGAGTCTGAGCTCGTTGTAGAAGTGCATATACGTTTGGAGCATGAACCACAGGTCCGTTGGACTCTCCCTCTCTGCTTGATTCCTTGCGTTTTGAATTTAATCATGTTTTATAAATAGGGTGCCATTGGTGGTGTTTTATTGGATACCTCCAATGTCGAGCCATTTAGCCATATTTTCTACACATGTTTAGTAAAATTACAAGGATGAGATCCTTTGTTAGTTTTTGAACTTAAGCTCCAGAAATTTATGACACAAGCCTTTTCCCTCAAAGAATGAGTGGTACAGAGATATGTATGGACCGTAATATTACTCCTTCAAACCCTAAGGTAGTGTGATCTATGAGTATACTGCAAACTCACTTTGAAGCTTGGGTCTCAACCCACAACGCTTCCACTACACATTCTATTCATGTTTCACATTCTATCATCATTTCTTACATTTAATCATGTCTCATCATCATGTCTCAAGCATTTAATCACACCATTCACCATATAATAACATCATAAACACAATATAACCACTCAATCGACTGACATGTGTGCAAGCGACAATAGTGCTCCTTCGTCCAAACTGGCTCCTCTAACTCCTAATTATTACCTATATATAGTATAAAAACACATCAGTAACAAGTGTTACTGGTTCAAAAAATAAAATAACTATAACAAGCTCGCTATGAGAGTAAACTCTCATATGAAAGAAAACATCATATACTCCTCGTGAACACTTTGAAGGGCACCTACTTACGAGCCACTGGGCTGCAGACCCGGTAGCATCCCGAACTTACTGATCTGCCATTGCTGATCCCGCTCTCGGCATTTTCTTACTTCATTTTCTAGTCTCAAATCCTAAGCCCTCTCCTTACCTCCATATTTCTCTTGGCCTTGAGCACAAAGGCTAAGTACTATCAGGCAGTCGCCTTTAGTACCCTTTGAACCACAAGTCCGAACATGCATTGTACTAAATAGTACTTGTAAACCTCCACATTCTCCGGGTGTGAGGAACTCAAATGCGGAGTTGTAAGGATCCCTTGGGAATGGAACAATCCGCTGCACTAATCCAGAGCCCGCTTTGACTGTCATGGTATCCGCTCATGGTACGTGCAGTTGGTTTCTTCATCTCTCGTCTCACTGAAAACTTGATAAAATTATATATATAGGCCTAGGAAGGGATTTATATAATAGGCCTGAAGGCAACTTGTGGTGTTTCTTGTTTTCAAAATCATCCTCGAGGGGTTATTAATCAGGAAAACTATTTGGTTAAATGGCCCAAGTTAAGTGGGATCTAATAAAACACCACTTAACCCGACCTACAAATAATAAAATAAATATACAATAGAAGAGAACATAAAATAGAGATGAGTCCTAAATTGACCTGGTAGAAGCTCTAAGCGTGTCATCGCGCCTAGGTGGCGAGCTCTTATTCTGTACCTATACATTAAAACTAAATACTAACTCCCACTAAATAAATGATGCATCAAACTCAATGAACCTCAATCAACAATCAAATAATCATACGTATGAAAATAATTCTAACTAATCCTATTCATACCGATTTTACTGTGTTTTTCTAAGTTATGTCGTGGTCACTTATCATGCTCTCATTAGATCACTTACTCGTCTTTCACACTTAATCTCATCATGCAACTCATCGTTTTATCCATAATTAAGCATTAATCACATCAATAAATTAACCCTAGCATGTTGTGCTAACAATCATCAAGTTTAAATTATAAATTCGGAGGAAATTATACCTCACATCGTCAGTGATCTGTGACGGTTAGGGTTTCGTCGCCCGTGTCGGAGCTCGAATTCGAACCTCGTTGGCGTCCAAAGTCGATCAAGTTCGACTGGATAAACTAGGCAGAAGATCTGCCAAATTCGTGCAAACTGGTTTTCCGGCAGGTTCCGACAGTTTTCAGTGACAACCGTTGGCGGCGTCTACTGGCCAAAAAGTAGGGGTATTGGATACCCTTGGAACCAGCTCGGCGAGCCTGACTCATCTACGACATCAGCATGGTTGATGGAAGCAGTGGCTTGCCAAAAAATGGCAAAACAGAGCTGGCGGCGATGGGTGACTCAATTCGGCCAGCCTGGGCGACGACGGCCTCTGCTCCGGTCAGGAAAGGTCACTTGGTGGTCAAGGGTGTCGAGGCGACCACCCGATCATGGCAGTGATGATCGCCAACGGCACGATCGGTGATGGAAGCACGATGCAAAGGCGCAGCTTCCTCGCGTCGCGGCGGCTAGATGGTGGCCAAGCCTGGTCGGGGCAGCATGGCTAGGCCATGGCGGGGCTAGGTGGTGCCGATCTGATGCACGGTGGCATCCACAGCAGCAGCGGCGACGCTGCACGGGGGTGGCGTCGGGCAGGGGTTTTGGATGGGGAAGAAGGAAGAAACGTTGGGGGGGTGGGGCGAGAAAAATAACTGGGTGGCAATATCATAAATAATGCTTGACTCGGTCCGGCTCAAGTCAAAAATAATAACTAAGTCATATTAAACCTTAAAAAAATCTGGAAAATCCCATAAAATCAAACAAACACCAAAACATCATAATGATATGCTCTAGAACTATTGACCACCCAAACTGCATGTAGTGCGTCCTAACATAGTAAACGGCCTAAAACTAAATCTAGATCTACTATATATAAAAAGAAAAAATAATTGGCATACTCTCATATATTCTGATAACTCATTCTATTCTACTGTGTTCATAACGTTATCATAATATATTTGGGTACGCATGACTTTCATAGCTCATACACACAACTGGCGTCGGCTCAGTATATGTGTTTTGAAACTGACTTGACTTGAAAATAAAGATCGAACTGATTGGTTCTGAATATAAAACCCTAACTCAAATTGTGGGTTTTACACTTTTCCAGTGACTTTTAAGCATAGATCCAACAAGCAAAACTTTTGTAATACTGATTAGAGAAGAAAATTCCAGATCTGTTTCCTGACGTTTTTTATTAGACTAAAAGTTGTAATTTTATCACTTCCAATGATGGATCACAGATTTTCGGCTACAACTCCCCTTTTTTGGCAACAGACTGCTGATTTCGAGCGGTGGATCACTGAGTTTTGGTGACTCTCAAGCATGATCATAATTGGCAGGTTAGTTAGGTAATTAACACAAGAAAAAATTGATTTCCAACTAATTGAACGCAGTTCAACAATTAAATAAATATCAGGTGAAATCTAAATAGGCTAAACTAATATTAAATAGAAGTACTCATGCTAATTAATAAATTAACACAAGTGCACATTCCATGAAAGGTAAAATGAACAAGTAAATTTACTTTAATTGTATAGCGGAATTAAATAAAAATTATCCTCTATTTGGATCAAAATCACATGCAAATATCGACCTCTAGCAACACATCACACCACTTCAAACAATTTCACAATTTCTGACAATGTCAGTGTACTTTCCCACCTTGATTCTCATGGTCTCTTCCTTACTTTATATAAGAAGAAGACGATGGTTACAACTAATCACCATTTTAAATATTTTGAATTTCCCTCTCAAGGGTAATCGGGAAAATACTGGTAGTAGTTAATATTATTTATATTATTTGAATTTAAATGTGTTAAAATGAGATGTTCAGTATGCACAATAACCATCACTCTACATCTATAAATACGAGAATTAACAAGAAAACCAAACATATCAAACATTTACAATAAAATCTCAATCCAACAACATCAAAACATCTAGATGACACCAAGATTATTGATCGTGACTTACGAATCAAAATCACAAAAGAAATCATAGAAGTAGTAAAACTAGGTAAAAAGTATAAGAAAAATAGAGATTGGAGAGGAATATTGAAATGGGGAGGGTCATGGGTGAGAACGGGGAAGATTAAGCACCGAGAAAATCTCCAGCGCTAGAAAGGTAAGGTTCAGATCGCGGGGGACAGGAGAGGAGAGGAGGATGAGGTGGGGAAAAGGAAAGAGAGGTGGGGCAAGGGAGAGGAGGGAGGGGACATGACCATTGCGAAATAAAAGTGTCGTCCATTTTTCCTAATGTTTTATATGGAAACAGTAAAAGTGCCTCTAACGTTTTTTTTTTTTATAATGTTTCAACTAGAGATGGTGGCTAAGCCGATCTGAGTCGAGTAAGCTCCGCTTAGCATTGCTAGACTTGTCTTCTTTCGAGCCTGGATCAACTCGAGCACGGGATCAAGCCGAGCCAACTCAAACATAACACCTGAGCTCAGCTCGTGGTCAGCTGGAGCTCCTTGAGCTCACAAGCAAAGCCCAACCCAACTGATGACCAATGGGCTGAGCTTGGCTCAGGCTCTATGAAAATTCGAGCGGAGCCGGCTCGGCTCGGCTTGTAAGATTCCCCTAGTGTCACCAAACACAAATTTTACTTGTTATCTCTAGAGTTTTTTATTTTTATATTAAATTGGGGCAAAAAAATGCGACGAATTGCCTCATTAGAGATAATTAGAGAAATATAGTACAAATTTGTACCATCTCTAATAGTTTACTATGACTTCAAAGATCAAGATGCAAAATAAACGATAGATAACAAAGGCTATACAAATTATGGAACTAGAAAATAAACATTATTCTCAAGTGATGGATAATGTTAAATGCTTGGAATGCTTCACATATTTATGGAAGAGAAAAGACCCTTTTCAACTTCTAAGACAAGCTAAATTAAGGTATAGACTTAAACAAGGAACAAAAGACTTAATCTTTTGATGAAAGAACTAAACAAGACTCCAACTAAAATAAGAAAATTCTTAATAAAAACTCGTACGAGTAGGAAACAACTTCTAATTTAACTGAAAGTATCCAACTAGATATTTCTAATACAACTAGGAAATATGAAATATACTAATAAGGATAGGATTTTGTCCATCATCACCCTCCCTATTTGAAAAGGATTCATCCTTGAGTTTTGAAGGAAGTCAATCTGTAAAATCTATTGAAGGAAGACCACGAGAAATCTTATTTGCATCATGCAATGATGAATTGAAATATACATCATCAATCCGCTCCTTTGAAAAAATATTAGCCTTGAGTTTGTAACTTCATGTTCTGGCTAACTATATATTCACGGTTTAGAGATAAATTATTCATCCAATCACCCCAATAAATATTGAATCCAAACTTGGGAAATCAACTTTTGAATTAGAAGTTTCTTGTGATCTTTGATAACAACTCGATAATATAGATCTTCATAAGGCTCTTCAATTAACAAGTTAGGTTAGATGAAACTCTATGTCCCACTCCCCACCCAATCACCCCCGAATGCCAAACCCTATCACCGCCGCTTGCAGCACCTCACTGCCAGCAGCAGCGTGGCAGGCCAGCATCCACCCCGGCTGGCCTCCCTTCCCCAACCCCCTTTTTCCTCCTTCCCTTTTTTTTCCCACTGTCACCTCTGCCCTCTACAACCGCCACCAGTGACCAGCTTCTCAGCCGTCCAGTAGCTGCTCCGACCAGCTCTTCTCCCCTTCCCTTCTCCTCTCTTCCCTTCCCCTCCTCTAGCCTACTTGCCCTCCTCCCTACTCACTTGGATGCCAGCAGCGGCAGATTGCAGCTACCACTGCCGCTGGCCAGCCGCCCTTGACCTCTTGCTCGAGCAGCCCACCACCCAAGCTATAGCCCTCCCTGATTCTTACCCCTCGCCATGCAACAGCCGTGGCCACCACCCTATAGCCGCCGCCGGCACCTCCTGGAAGCCATTCGTCGCCATGGTCTCCTCTAAGGGTAGTCCTGAGCTGTTTTTCCTGTCTTTCCCCTTCTTTTCATTTAGTTATCATGGTTCATTGCATAGCATTCTCATTTGTTATTGGTGTTACTAATTTTACAAATTTTGATAAAGCTATTTATGAAATGAGATGCTTTAGTGAGTTTTTGTGATGCTTCTATTCATGCTATTAATCAAGATTTGTGCATTGATTGATTATTAATTGTTAAGGAGTGATAAAAGTGGTTCTTTTTACCTACACTTTAGTTAGTACAATTAAAAATAGGCTGACGATAATATTGCTTGATAATTACTTAATGATATGATGACCTGAAAATGTAGATTAGCATTTAATTGAGTGTATATTGTGATATTATGCTGTCAGAAATATTTAACCTTTTGATGGCAATTAGAAATGGAAACTTGATTAGTTAAATTAAAATACTTGTTAATTGTTTTTGTTGATACTGTCAAATAGATTGGGAGGTGATTAACTCTTGAATCATAATTAGGGGTCACTAAGATAATTGAATGTTGACTTACTTATCGTCAAAACAATTGCTATTTAATTGGTCAAGATATATTCCAATTATGATTGATGATCAATTAATAGACATTTGATGTTAATGAGGAGCATGTCTAATTATTGATGCTTGTGCAATGCATGATTAATTGTGAATCATGAATTATTTTTTCGTGTGGCTAGTCATACTTTTGACCGTTAGTAATTTTACTTCTTTCGTCTCTCATGAAGATAATAATTAGAAAGCTAGTCACGTCATGATCCTTTACAACTTCATACATATAAGGAAGTGGTGAATCATTATTATTTATTCTGGTTACATTATAACTTGTTAGTCATACCAAGTGGTTATTTCCCCACTTTTTCTTTACCTTGAACCATGTTGTATTATTGTCTCATGGAAACATTGTTATTGTACTCACCTATGTTATTTTCACGTCCTTTTCTTGTTCCTTTTATGACATGGTTGTGATCATGTTCAATCGTCTACCAAGTTCGTTAGGACTTGTTTATTTGATTGTTGCTCTATTCCATCGATGTTTTGATTTACAAATCACTGGACGTGTTAAGTGGTTGTTGCACTGCCCATTTAAATGCATCATTCTTCCGTGATTAAGAGCCCCCAAGGATGAAATCCTTCTTGTCGATTTTGAAAACGCAAATCCACCTCAACTTACCTTTAGACCTATTTATATAATCCCCTTCTTAGCCTTGTAAATATTATTTTTCCTATATTTTCTTGTGAGCTGAGTGATGGAAGAAGTGACTTAGACATACTGTGAGAGAACTCATGTGTAAGTCATAGTGGGCTATAGATTTGTGAGAGGAGCATTCCATTTTTGAAGGATCTTAATAACTCCAAGTCTTGAGCTTCCTCACACCCATAATAGGCGTGTGGGATCAAGGAATACTAATGGAAACTATCTAAGAGTAGTCAACCTTTGTGCTCTAGGCTAGGAGAGATACTGAGGTTTAGAGAGGGCTTAATATATTGGTTTTTTTGAGAGTGGGACTTTTAAGATAATGTCGTGAGTGGCACAACACCAGTTAGTTCGGGATGCCATCCACTCTGCAGGTTGATGGCTCCTCATTAGTTGCCCTTGATTGTTTAGTTGAAGCTATATGATTGTTTGCTTTTATATGAGGTTAATTCTCATTTGCCAATTTGATATTTAGTTATTTTTGGACCAGTGACACCCGTTGTTGACATTTTTTATTATCTATGTAAGTGAAGATCAGGAGCGGAATACGTCGACCTTGGCGGAAGAACAGTGATTGCTATTTGCGTACATTGACTTGGGCGACATGTGTTACGTGTGTGATTTTGTCATGATGTATGATTCTTTGATATATTTTGTATGATGTTGAAAATGTCCGAGATATTCCAAGGTCGATATAGTAGTTGTGATGGATGCGATTAGTAGATGGGTCGAGACCCAACTTATAATTTTTATTTAAGTCATCTATGATTTTAGTGTGCTCTAAAAACTATATATTACTATTGTGATGGACTACTCTATTAAATAGGTTGGCCCATTGTTGTTCTTTTAGAGGTAAGTTGGCCTATTTTATTTGAATTTTTTTAAATTTTATTATAATTAATTGTTTTGGGTATGATTAATTTGTAGCATCATCTCATGTATGCACTGGTTATGTATTGTGGTATTTTTCGTCTTAAGACGCCTAAAGGTTCTAGATACCTTCTGTTTCTATTTGGGTCAAACAACTTAATCGAAATAAGAGTTTGGTTTGATTTATCGTAACAGTTTTAGTTCGGTTTAAGACTGAATCGGATTTGGAGTGTAACTATAATGACCCGTCCTAACCGGCCCGGGTGTTACTTAAAATATAATTGATGTAAACATAACTTCAAGAACATGAATTCTAGTATGGCAATAAGTCTAGAGTTTATAAATCATAAAAATAAAACATCTTCTGATAGTATGTGACAATGCATAAAATAAACTAACTCAAAGTCCTACAGTCTTGGACCGTTTCTCATAGCCACAATTATAGCACAAGAAAATAAAAAGGAAGTCTAATTTATTATCAATTTACCAAACCTTAGGTTGGTAAAAGAACCACCAACCACACTCTTAATTCTCAGTCCAAAGCTGTTCACATGCGGAGGCAATTTCACGTTAGTGATAAAACCACTAAGCCGTATAATTAAATGAAACAAGTCAATATAATCCCAATTATCATTTCAAGAAACTTTTAGTTGTTATGAGCCTATGCTGAGCTGTTAATATGTTGGGAGGGGTGGCCACCCCCATCCAGCTCCAATCTCATGCATGTATACACACGCTATGTGGCCCATGGCATGTAGTTACCGATATTTGTCATTTATTCACCCTCTCGGTATCACAAGTACATAATGAGCCTTGTTGAGCTACTACGCCTTGGCACCCCTTTCGGTCTGGGGCAGGTGTTTAACTTTCAGGGGGTGCTACCTTGTGCAGAATTGAGTCAGCCCGGTTGCGTTCCGGTGCATGGTGGTCAGATACTCAAGCTGACCAAGAATCCCACATAGTAATTTTCAAGGGTGTGCCCCCGTGTTGGATTGAATCAATTCCTTAACCCCGGTTGCACTCGGTGCATGGTGGTCAAATTTGGGCTCCGACCGACTTAGGCTGCTAATAAGGGAAAATATAACAATTCAAATAATTATACGGACCTAGATAGTTTGTAAGTTAACCTGTAACTATGACCAACGATCCTAATCTGAACGAGAAAATAAACCTATACATAAGTATAATTTTATTCGAGTAGAAATGCATGCAACTAAATAACTAATAGATATAATGATTAAAATTCAACAATAATAAATATTAAATTATTCATGTGACATAATCATTTAAGTCCTATTTTATATTTTAAATTAATTATATATATCATAATTAACACTTATCAAATGATTAAATAATTGTTAACTTATAAACAAATATTTAATTACTATTATTAGTATATTTTCCTTCGGTTATAATTTTTAATCGCTATCATTATTAATAACAATTAAATTAATTAAGTTGTTTAATTAAATTATTTAAAATGATTTGGATTATCCTAATTCAAAGATATTACTAATACAATTATTTTAAATTATTCAACTCAATAAATGTTTGAACCTTATTTATTTTCATTATAATATTTAGGTTCAACGGTTGTGATTTCTACGTGTTTATAGTTTAATAACCTATTTTTTACCTTACTGACTCATTATTAAAATAATCACTTTATTTACCTAGTATTGAATTTAATACGATAAAGGTGAAATTCTTTATTTTATTAATTACTTATAACCTTTCGATTTAAATTAATCACTTGTAGTACACCGATTAATTATTTACAGTTTATTATTATCGTATTTTTATTACTTATGGTGATTTTGTACAATAATTAATTATTTTAGCAACTTTAACCAATAACCCATTAGAATAATTATTTTTAAAGATTTATTACGAGTTAGTATTATTTTTAACTCGAGCCGGTCTCGAGTCAACCATTATTTACAAAACTGCCATGTTCTTCTTCCCCAACGCTCTTCTTCTCGTAGCTTCTTCTTTGCACCAAAAACCAAACCTGGTGTCTTCTTCTTCAACCTAAAACCAGTTCACATCTGTCACTAACTGCTTCCCATCCCTACCCATCCAATTGGAAGCATAAAGCTCGTGCTTTACAGCAACTATCCATGTCAAACTCTATCTGCACCAAGGCGCGCAATGCTTGGCCGGAAGCTCCGCTGGTACTGCAAGGTGATCTCCTTCCGGTCAGCAGCATCGCTGGGAACGCTCCCCTTCTCCTTGCACGACAACCCAATGTCAAGGCCAAGCGCTGTGAGCATGCACGGCATGAGCCCTGGCCGGAAAACTGGTATGGATGCCTGGAATCCCTCACAGCGTTGTCCATTATCCCCATCCTTGACATTTCACCCACTAACAGGTGCAATTCCGCCACCCACCGGAAACCAGGCACCTGGCGAGCCATCCCTTCAACCCAGCATTGAGAGAGACCGTCAGGGGTGTGAGGGGATGCCTTGCAAACTTGGTTTACAGTCGCCCATCTTGCCAACATTTCAGACTCGTCGGCCATGGCGGAATTTCAATTTCCAGTTTGGTTTTCTTTTCTTTCTTGTTGATTTAAGACTTTAGTTCTTAGGATTATTAAGCTTATTATCAATTCAACATATGCATGCATGAAAATTAAGAATAGGGAGATAGGAAAAGTACCCAAGCAAGGAAGAATTTGGCATCGGAAAGGAAGAGGAGAAGAAAATAAGAATGTTGGCAACTAGGGTGAGGAGGGCGTCCCTTATAAAAAATAAAATGAAAATGATGGCTAGCGTATGTAAAAACACCCCAACACTCGTACTTCATTTAACTGGGTAACTGGGTAAATAATAAAATATAATAATTAACTGGGTAGAGAATATAATATAATTAATAATATTAATCCTCCAACGTTCGATCCCTCCCCGACCGAGTCGAATATATATATTTTTTTCAGTATTTATAATTTGTCCAATTTAGAAATATTTCGTCCCCAAAATATCATAACGGGCAACACAACAATCATGATTAATTTTATCTTCGGTATCAATTCATGCTACAATGATAAGAATCTTATGCCACGAATAGGCTAGGGTATTTCCTTGTCATTTCTTGTCCTCTGACCCTTGACTTTTCTACAATACTTTTACCAAAGGAATTTCCTTGTTCTTGAGTGTCTTTATTTCTCTTGCCAGGATGTGAGTCGGCTTTTCCTCGTAGGTTAAATTTGATTGTAGCTCTAAGTCTTCAAAATTTGTAATTATATGATCCTCATCTTGTACATATTTATTTTAGCATTGACCACATGGAAAACATTGTGTACTTCAACTAGGCTTAGTGGTAATGCTAGTCTATAAGCACAATTTCCAACTCGATCCAGGATTGGAAACGATCCTATGAATCTTGGCTTTAACTTTCCCGATGTTCTAAATCTGATCACCCCTTCGTAGGAGATGTCTTTAGGTATACAAACTCCCCAACTTGGAACTCTAGGTCCCTCCTTCGAGTATATGCATAACTCTTTTGTCAATCCTGAGCTACCTTAAGCCATTGTTGAATGAGTTTCACCTTTTCAGTTGCTTCCCTCACCATCTCTGGCCCGATAATAATTGCTTCGGTAGACTCTAGCTAGCACAATGGAGACCTGCAATGCCTACCATATAAGGGCGACAAATACGTCAACAAGACCTTCAGTGTCTAATCTGCTGATACATAAGCTGGTTAGAGCATATATCATAATACATCAACAAATACATAAAGGCATGCATCAAACACAGACAAAAGTATGAAAGAAAAAATGACACGTTGAGCACTGTTCGATTAATTTCAATGACGTGTAAGTATACACGGTCGAAACAAGTAGTATAATGATAAATTTAATAAGACTTTGAGAATTTGAAATTTCAAGATTAGGGTTGAGCTAGAGATGAATTTTCAAGTCAGTTGTAAGTACTAAAGAACAATTGATCAAATCAGTACAACACTTAAAGTAGAACCTTCTACCATTGTCATCGATAATTTAAGTCTTCTCAATCAAATTAAACAAAAATTCCGCCACTTTTTCTTATTCAATGAATAAATTCCTCCCTATTTTTGTTCCATTTGAATCGGAATGGTAGGTAAATAAGTAAATTAGGTGACCATGTAGAGCCAATGGTGGTTTACAAAGGAATTTTGAAGATAGAATTTTCTTAAAGGTATGTAAGTTGTAAGCCAATGGTGACCAAGAGTGCAATTTACTTATATGTACCTACAAGAAAGATGTAAAGAAGTGGCCCTACATGAACAAATTAAAAGACAATCTTTTAATTTATGTCAGAGAGCAATTTATGGACCACATCAATATGGAAGTAAAAATCCATATATAAAATGGAAAAGATTGAGAAGATCCACAACTTTTAAGGATAGGCTACATAATACGAGAAACAAAACATATGTAAAAAGGATATCAACAAGGAAATGCCAGTGCTTTATTTGTGGAAATGAAAATCACTTGGCTAATGCATGTCCTAAAAAACAAAATAATAGAGAAAGAGCAGCATTAATAGAAAATCTAGACGAAGATATAGTGTCTATAGACTTGGATGATGAATCAGTATATAGTATTATTACTGAAGTAGATTATTCAGAAGTCGATTCTCACCAGGTTGTGTTTATAAATGAACAAGAAGAATGTGAAGAACATAACTGGGAAAGAGGTAAAGGAAGTGATAGTACTCCTTGTAGTATCTGCACACTATACCCTGAATTAAGAAGAAGATACATATGTTTTGTTTCTCGTATTATGTAGCCTATCCTTAAAAGTTGTAGATCTTCTCAATCTTTTCCTTTTTATATATGGATTTTTACTTCCATATTGCTGTGGTCCATAAATTGCTCTTTGACAGAAATTATAAGATTGTCTTTTAATTTGTTCATGTAGGGCCACTTCTTTACATCTTTCTTGTAGGTACATATAAGTAAATTGCACTCTTGGTCCAATTCCTAGTCCATCTACATCTTTATATCCTTCTATCCATTTTTCATGTATTTGGCGGCCTAAGTCTCCTGGTAATTTTATAAAATATTTATTACATAGTTCTTCATCAAATGCTTTTCCAGCTCTAGCTATTAACGAGATAAAATCTATGCTAAAGGGTGTTATATAATCAAATGATTTTATCGTTAATTGTTCTAGGTTTCTTATGGCCGTATCTTGTATTACAATATTTTCTCTGGATGGGTCTATTCCTAAAATCATTGTTCTCATAAAACTTGTAAAATTATAAGGATTATTTCCTAATGTCTTTACCTCATTTACTTGTTGTGGATGGGCTTTCTTTTTACTTTGCCATATTCCTAAGGCAGTTGTTCCTAAAGAGGTTTCCAGAAAGCTAAATAAATCCATCTCTGGTTTTGAATGAATGTGCCAATTTTTAATAGCATTTTGTTCCCACATCATTACTTCATCTGGCCATAATTGAGGTGATGATTATTCCAATATTAACATGTCTCCACTATAGGTGTGTTCAATTGGAAGTCTTTTTCCCATATTATATGTTGGAGCACTATCTTGGTATTTA
Source organism: Piper betle (assembly GCA_033002965.1). Taxonomy (NCBI): domain Eukaryota; kingdom Viridiplantae; phylum Streptophyta; class Magnoliopsida; order Piperales; family Piperaceae; genus Piper; species Piper betle. The sequence goes on from JAURVB010007270.1 coordinate 33,564, forward strand.
TATTTAGGTTCTTCCCAAGGGGGTCTTTCATTTTTTCCTTCTATTCCCCTACTTCTTACTTCTTCAAAATCTCTTTTTGGTTTTTTAGAAGTTTCTCCTATAGCCATCATGTAAGCAGTATCAGGTTCGGGATATGGGGATTTTTCTAAATCTGACAAGGGAATTTTTCCTTTTTCAATATCATCTATTAATGCTAAATTGTATTTCTCATTTAATTTTTCTTCTATCTCTTCTGGTTTTAATTTTCCTAAAGCATATACTTCTAAAATTATTTCATCAAACTGCTCTCTTATATTTATTGGTCTTATTCTGGTATTTAATAACTCTTTAGTCCTTATTTCTATTTCTTCATCATTTAAACATACTTGTTGACAATCATTTAAAAATTGTTTCATTATTTCTTTATTTTCTGATTCTTCTTCATCACTTTCTGATTCAGATTCACACCAATACCATTGATCTTCCTTTTCGTTTAGAGATAATTCCTCTATTACTTCAATTTTATCTATAACAAGTTCTCTTTGTTCTTTTCTTTTCTCTCTCTTTTTCTTATTATTTCTTCTAATTTTCTTTTTAATAAGACATTTTGTTTTTCATACCATTCTATGTTTAATTCATCTTTTATTTTTTCAAGTTTATATTCATGATTTACCAGGGCAAATTCCTCTTGTTCTTCAGGTTCTTCTTCTTTTACCTTGGTAGAGTATTCTGTAAATCTCATAGAATATCCTCCTTTAGCATTTTCATATATTATACTTTTTGCCGGTCTTATTATTTTATCTTTTGTATTGACATGTTTGCTTAAGTCCCATTCTAATCTTGCCAATTCGTCCCCAAAATATCATAACGGGCAACACAGTAATCATGATTAATTTTATCTTTGGCATCATTTCATGCTACAATGATAAGAATCTTATGCCACATATAGGCTAGGGTATTTCCTTGTCATTACTTGTCCTCTGACCCTTGACTTTTCTACAATACATTTACCAAAGGAATTTCCTTGTTCCTGAGTGTCTTTATTTCTCTTGCCAGGATGTGAGTCGGCTTTTCCTCGTAGGTTAAATTTGATTGTAGCTCTAAGTCATCAAATTTGTAATTATATGATCCTCATCTCGTACATATTTATTTTAACATTGACACATGGAAAACATTGTGTACTTCAACTAGGCTTGGTGGTAATGCTAGTCTATAAGCACAATTTCCAACTCGATCCAGGATTGGAAACGATCCTATGAATCTTGGCTTTAACTTTCCTGATGTTCTAAATCTGATCACCCCCTTCGTAGGAGATGTCTTTAGGTATACAAACTCCTCAACTTGGAACTCTAGGTCCCTCCTTCGAGTATATGCATAACTCTTTTGTCAATCCTGAGCTACCTTAAGCCTTTGTTGAATGAGTTTCACCTTTTCAGTTGCCTCCCTCACCATCTCTGGCCCGATAATAATTGCTTCGGTAGACTCTAGCTAGCACGATGGAGACCTGCAATGCCTACCATATAAGGGCGACAAATACGTCAACAAGACCTTCAGTGTCTAATCTGCTGATACATAAGCTGGTTAGAGCATATATCATAATACATCAACAAATACATAAAGGCATGCATCAAACACAGACAAAAGTAACGAAAGAAAAATGACACGTTGAGCAACTGTTCGATTAATTTCAATGACGTGTAAGATATACACGGTCGAAACAAGTAGTATAATGATAAATTTAATAAGACTTTGAGAATTTGAAATTTCAAGATTAGGGTTGAGCTAGAGATGAATTTTCAAGTCAGTTGTAAGTACTAAATAACAATTGATCAAATCAGTACAACACCTGCAGTAGAATCTCTACATTGTCATCGACAATTTAAGTCCTTCAATCAAATTAAACAAAATTCCACCACTTTTTTTTATTCTGATGAATAAATTCTCCTTATTTTGTTCCATTTGAATCGGAATGGTAGGTAAATAAGTAAATCAGGTGACCATGTAGAGCAATGGTGGTTTACAAAGGAATTTTGAAGATAGAATTTTCTTAAAGGTATGTAAGTTGTAGCTTTCACAGAATTAGTCTCATAATTAATATCAATCGAGGTAAGATACATTATATTAATAGGCGTTTGTTAATATATCTTTAACTCTGGTTACCTACCTTTGAATAAATGACTAAGATATCAGCTTGCACTTGCGTTAGGTTGTCACAAATAGTATCAAAGCTAATATGACCATGTTGTACTTTGGCTAGGTTGTTATAAATTATATAAGAGTCAATCCAGCACTTGAACTACACCATTACAAATGGAATAAGACTTAATTTGCAGTTGTGTTAGATGATAGTAGGGTATAGGATACAAACAAGGCTCATAACCATGCAAAGGTACTTAGGTCAAAAGACCTTAAGGTGCTACAGTGTAAGATTTCAATAGTTACACTCACATATATTTTTTAGGGATGACATAAGCTCATCAATTTGTTCTTAGCCCAAATGTCGTTCCAGCTAGAATGCTTTTCAATGTGTTAATATGATGTCTAAAATAAGTTATAATTATCATTATTATAAGGAAATAGTTGATTCTATTATTATTTTAACAAAATCTAGTTTAAAATAAATTAAATCGAACCGAAATATTTTTGTTTAGGCCCGTTCGATTTTGAGTGGTTCACATTTGATTTGGTAACAAATTTATTGACCCGATAGGCGGTCAAAAGTTTAGTTCTAGTTGATTGCTCACCCCTCATTCTTGCTCTCCACAAATTCTTGCTTTTTATTTATTTCTGAAATGAAAGAATCTAGGAATGCCAAAACTAAGATGATTACCAATTTCAAACTATGTTATAACCGCAATGAAAGTTGTGATGTCACACTATCGAAAAGAAAAAGAAATGTCGTCCTTTCGACTGTGGTCTCATACAACACAAACATATTGATTATCATATGATCTACAAGCATAACAGATGAAACATTCAGCTAGGATTGGTTAACTAGCTCGTTACTAAAATCCCAAAGCTTCTTCCCCAGCTCTTCATTTCTGGCGAGTAGGCTTGGTGTGTACTCGTTGCAATCAACATAGTATTTTCCAGACACATCTTTCAGATTTGGATGAAGAGCAACATAACAAGTTGTTGCTGCTCCCTGCCAAAATACTCACAATCAACTTTTATTAATAAAAGGAAAATCAATGTTTGATTAAAAATAAGATAATATTAGCCAATAAAAATACAAAAAAGGATAATTTATAATTTATCTGTCTCTAGCATAAGTAGCATGTGGCACAATATTTAAGATATTTGACTATTTTTTATGAGATTGCATTTGAGTATTTAGGGTTTCGACAATAATGCAATAGGTTTAGAAAAAATGGGAAAAAAACATGAACGTTAGTTGCTCACCTGGGGAACATTCTTCCAAAAAAGGTAGGTGAAAAATTGAAGCACACCTGCGAAGAATTTACATAAAAGAAGATATCGGGTCATTGTGAGTTGTGAGTTGTGAGTTGTGAGTTGAAAGTTTTAAGTTTATCAAAAGTTCCATGATAGAAGTATTATTTACATACGCATAAGACGAGCAGAATGTCTCATTAGATTTGTCATTATAATCCCCGGATGCACACAGTTTATTGTCACATTATCTCCCCCTTCCTGTGATCCAACAATCCAGATTAGTTGCTACTTGCTAATAGAATTCAAAATTTGGAAAGACAAACATTAAAAAAATAATGTTCTATAAAAATCTTATCTATGCCAACGGTAATCCGTGAAATATATTTAATATTATCGTGTGTTGTGTACTATCATAGGGAAAGTATAATCTATGACCTAATCTTATGAAATTGGTGGATAAATATCTCAAAGATGTATGTTTATGGTTCTTAATTTTGCCAACGGGACTATATTATCGATAATATATATACTTTTGAGGAATTTTTACACCCTTTTCAAGATTATGTCCTGGGCTACAATTTTAGTGCATAAAATACGTGACGGTCGCGGTTGATAAAATTGATATTTTTTAATGAAAAAATAAAACACGAAAAAATTAGTTGTAGAAACCTTCAAGCGGCGAGTAAGTTCACTGGCGTGCAATAAATTTGCTAACTTGGATTGTCCATAGGCCCTTTTGTCATTGTATCTACAAAAGCCAACCATAATAATACATAATAATAATAATAATAATAATAATAATAATAATAATACATAATAATAATAATAATAATAATAATAATAATAATAATAATAATAATAATAATAATAATAACAAAACAAAACCTCAAGAACGTCAAGGTGAGATACAAAATGAACCACTAACATGAAGCAAAAAAGCAGATTACCCAGTCTCATCATTGATTCCGTCAAACCGAATCCCTTCCTGATATGTATGGATATGAGCAATTGATGAAAGATTGACGATCCTTCCTTGGATCCCAGTAGCTTTGGCAGTGCTCCTCAACTTATCAATAAGAAGGTTTGTCAAAAAAATGACCTGACATCACAATAAGCCCAATATTCATACTTCGAAGTTCCTCCGACCCACCTCTAACAAGATCATAATCAATGTTATAGTTTAATCAACTTACCCAAATGGTTTGTTGCAAACTGCATTTCAATCCCATCTTCTGATAGCCTATACGGGCAGAACATCACACCAGCATTGTTTCTGGAAACACAGTAATCTTTTCCCATATTTATTTAATATTTCATACAGCATGAGTTGAAAAGAAGGAAAGAGAGAGTACACGAGGAGGTTGAGGGGGAGATGAAGAGCATTGAATTCATCAACAAAGGCTCTGACAGACTTAATAGAGGATAAATCCAGCTTCAGAATGTTGATACGAGCATCTGGGTTGTCCTTTTCGATCTGCTCCTTTGTTTCCTGAGCAGCTCCTAAGTTTCTTGCCGCGATAACCACATGAGCACCTCGGAGTGTTAGCACTCTTACCGTCTCTGCTCCTATCCCACTCGCCCCTCCTTCACATATTGACCAATCAACACACCGCATTCACTAGATACGTACCATGAGAGATGCACATATAGAGGCGTAGAAAAAAGCGTTTTACCAGTGACAATGGCGGTGAGGTTGCTGGCGTCGATGCTGTCGGTGACTTGCTCTGCAGTGGAAGCAGAGCCGAAACCACTCGGCCCAGGAATGCCAGTCACCAAAGAGAAAAGACCCATGTTCTTTTTCCCCTGCGTCGCACAAACTACTTGGGAGGCGTTTAAAATGGCAGAGTAGGCTGCGTATTAGCCGGAGAAAAAGCTCACAACAAGATTGCAGAGAAGATAGCCAAGGCAATAAGGGATGGACAATTTTAGATTCAGATTGAGATTAATAAAGAGCAAGGTCAAGGTCTGATTAAATGGTGGGGGTAGAGAGTTGGTTGGTAGTTCACGAACAGGTTGCTATGGAGAATTATGAAAGGTGGCCGTCGGTTTGTGGAAGGACTAGATGTTATCCGGCTACTCCCTCTGACTCTATTTATTTCATGTCGTTGCAGCCTTTTACATATATATATATATATATATATATTCTACTTGTGTTATCGTTTACACAAGATTTTGCACTTAGTTTCACCTCGGCATCTAGTTGTATATACTTAAATCCCTCCTATTTCATGCTAGCTGTTCGATCAGACTCAAAACCGTAACGAGGCAAGGGCCCTTGCAAAACATGAGTTTGAAATATTTTTTAAATAAAAAAATTGAATATATATGCATAAAAATTAATTAACAAATTTTAACATAATAAAAAATTGCAATTAGACAAATTATACCTAAAAAGTTCCCTAAGAATAATCAAAAAGAAAATCCTAAACTAACCATTTAAAAGTTATAATTAACAGCATCGAAACCTCATTGTTTTCTTAAAAACAATTTCTATAGCATGAGTTTCATAGTATAGAATGGAGAATTGTTACTATAAGGAAGATTTTTTATTAGGAATAGGAGAGTTTTTACAAAGAATAATGATACAAATGATTTTTTTAATAGAAATAGAAATAATTAGGATTAATATGTTCATTTTTAATTGATATTAATAAAAAAAACTTTATTAATAAGAATCTAGACTCGACATACACTGTGGATGCGGGCTCAAAGTTAAACCTTAGCTAAGAAGCCTTTACAATTTACGATATAGTTGGCGAGTACAAAAATTGAGCTTAGAGCAACTTAAACTCAACTTGGAGTGAATACGGGCTGAAGAAAACATGAGCGAAGTTAAATTTACCTCAGCGTCCACTTTCGTTGTAAATCTTGTTGTTTCTAATTGGTGATTAGTTGTTTGATACGCCCGACTTACACCTCAATTTTGCATGAGATGTGTTCAAAATTAAATCTTTTATAAATAAATTTCTTCTGGTTCATAGATTTTTATATAACTAAAGTTTTAAGTAAGAAAAAGTGGAAAAAAGAGCTATCCAGCAATATTTTCTAAACCTCAAACACAATAAAAAAACCAAAAATACACAAGGCTAAAGACTTGAATAAAATTACACCCTAATTGGGATTAGTTTGATAAAAAAAATTAAATATTTGTGAGGCTTTTGTCTTCTCTGAACTATGTGCATGGGATATCTTTGCTTGGCTCCCTCTTTTTCCAAAAAATAGCTTGACACTTTACCTTACAACATTGCTTCTTCCCTTTAGCTTAGTAAGTGGTTCTCTTCACCACATAAGACCGAAACGAGTTCACTTGTAACACCCCGATTTAGTTCACCCACAAATCAACCCAAAAATGTTATCCACGACCGAATCATTCACTAATCTACTTAATTCGGTTAAGCTGACCCAGATCTAACCTCGGCATCTCAATATGGTGATGTAAGCATTTAATGCATGGATGAGATGCTTAGGTTCTAACATTGTTCTAGATACATGCTATGATATACAATCATATATAAAATAAACCAAACAAATGAAAAGTTTGAAAAAAATAATTATTTTAAAACAAAATTGAATAGCCTTCTTAAAAGTGCAATAGGGATCACCCTGTTATATATATATATATATATATATATATATATATATACAACAGAAAACACAACCAAAACATGACATTGTCCCTCTACATTTCAATTATCATCACTTTTGATCTTTTGAGCTGAGTCTAGATTCCATTGTCAGTCTATTCATTTTTATTCACAATTTTCAATCACATGCAAAACATTTTATCAATTCACATAAATGACATTCAAGTTGCATCATTCAAAACAATTCAACATTCCACCACATCAATTACATTTGGCAGGTAAATGTTTGTGTAATTACATTGTTGCTCCTCTGTAGTCCCAACAGCGTTCAATCCTCCAAATTCTCACTTACATAGATAATAGAAAAATATTAGTAACAAACTTTATAGGTCTAGAAATAATTAATAACAAACTGGCATAGGAGAGCTAACTCTCTTGTTAAATAAAAACATTCTTATTTTTCCTTATAAAATCTCTCATCAGGAGTTTATTAGGAGTCGTCGACCCCGACTCGACATTGTCCCCTTCTATCTCATCCCATTCTTTAGCAACTTTAAACTATCCCTTGCGCAAGAAAATCAATTCTGTTCGTTGGGCCCTTTATACCCTCTGTATCACTCTTGGCCCTAAGTAGAAAGGCTAAATACTCTCAAACATATGCCTTCAATACCCTTTGAAACCACAAGTCTAGACATGCGTTGTATTGCAATACCTGTAAACCTCCACACTTCTCCGGGTTTGAAGAACCAAATCCAAAGCCCGCTTTGACTAACACGCGCCCTCATGCATAGTAAGGTTATAGGTTTTCCCTTGTCTCACATCTCACTGAAAACTCAAGAAAACTACATGTACATAGGCCTGGGTAGGGATTGTAATATAATAAGCCCAATGACATCATGATCTCAATTTGAGCTTCGAAAACAAACTCGAGGGATCTCATCCTTGACGGTGATTAATCTCAAAATTTTGTGCAACCAAATGTCCCATGTGGAGTGACATACAATAAAACCACCACTCGACACGTCGACTTACCTGTTAAAAATAAGGCACAATAGAGTATAGAAGTCAAACTAGGAGTGAGTCTTAAATAAACCTAGTAGAATCTCCAATCGTGTCTACGTATCTAGGTGGTCAGCTCTTACTCTATACCTATACATCAAAACTAAAAGCTAACGCCTGCTATGATGGATTCACACATCCCATTGCACATACACGCATCTAGGCACACATCAAATCCAATTACACATCAATCCATATCAGATTATCGAAGCTATGTTGCACTTAATTAACATTACATGCTTAATTTACTTAATTAGTTCCTTAGCATTCATTTTAATAGAATTCAATCAATCAATGATCACCGGCGGCAGTGTTGAGGCTACCAGTGACGGTGATAAGCTGTCTGATTGGCCCTTGCCAGCCTTGGCGGTGGCCCTAAGTATGGAGAAAAGGTTAGGGGTCCAAGGGGAGGGCGTCAGTGGCGCGGTGGCTGCGTAGCAACACAGACAACTGCTAATTGGTGCCAGGACGCACGGGACTAGAGTGCGGTGTCCAGGCATTGTGCAGGTCTGACACGATGCTTGCGGAAGACACAAAAACGACTCGGTGGTGGCCGGTGGTGTTGATCGGCAGTGGTGTGGCGGTCGGAGGTGGGCATCGACGATAAGGAGGAGGCAGCGTCAGGGTTTAGGAAGGGAGAAAGGGTCGGGGAGAAGTTCGGTGGCAATCTTCTAAATAAAAGTTGACTTGACTCCGACTTGAGTTAAAACTAATAACTCATAATAAATTCTAAAAAATTCCATAAAAAGAGAAGAAAATCTCATAAAATATAAAATGTCCCATACTATCAAAATGACATGTTCTATGACTAATAACCCACCCAAATTACTCTATAAAAAATATACTCAAATATATGAAAAAATAATTGCATACTGTCATATACTATGACAACTCATTTCTGATTATCTTTTTTGACATTATTATTATATGCTCAAGTACACTTGACCTATATCGCTTATAATGCACGACTAGTCTTGACTCAACTAGTTTGCTAATGTAAAACTTTGACTCAAGTCACGAGTTTTACATCACTCATTCCCAGAAGTTAGAAAAAAATTGATATTATTTCTAGCTAGTTCTTCATATTTGAAAATTATCTTTACCTTCTTCATTCCCAAAGCTTCGGAATCATCTCAATCCTTATATGCTTCACAAGCTTTTGGTTCTAGGCTTTCAATTGGAATTCCATATCTCGGGCCAGCTTAGCTGTTATAAGAACTTCTCACTCAAAAAAACTAAGTGAGCAAACTGCCCTTCCTCTAATGACATGGTCTTCATCCTGGCTCTCCACTTCTTAGATTGGGTGAGAAATCAGTAGATCTATATATCTGCATTGAGTCTCCCTCATAAGGAAAGGAGGAGTACGCCCGCAACTCTACCAGCTCACTTCAAGTTGCGAGCTTGGATTGCATACATGGAAAAGCTACGAGGGGAACAAACGGAACAATGAAGATAGGGTGAAGCGCAAAGATGCGTGAGGCAAAAGCATTGCAAATGCTAGTGCACCTTGCTTCCTCGTCATTACCTCCTGCTCCATGCATCTATCTACATAAATCAAGCATGCACCTTGCATGAAAAAAAAATGATTTAATCATACCAGTACCATCAGTGGAAGCAAAGGCATTAAGGGCAAGGGCACAACCACCTGAGGCGGGAGTGTCTGACGAAGTACACACATAGACAGAGGTTACAATAGTGGCATAGCTTGTAATAGGGCCGGTTCATTTTTTTCTAAGGCATATCATCAATTCAAATGGAATTATCAAATTATTCGACATATTTAACTTATATGAATAATAATTTATTTATGATATTCTTTATGAAATATCTAATACATATTATATCTTCCCTTTCTTCATACAAAATAAAAATATTATATATATATATATATATATTGTCTGGACGCGGGATTGTCCGCCCTTACTCAACAATTGGACTTGATTTTTTATACATGTTGAGAGCCCTTTTGTTTCATCCTTACCAGCATGTAAACATGGCCGGTTCAATTTTTTCATAAATTTCCTCTGGTAGTTTCAGTACAGCAAAGATATCATCCTCTAACTTCTTTTCTAAAAATATCCACCGATAGGTTTGGAACAGCGAAGATCTTATCCTCAGAATCTCTCAAAATTTATCCACGTGGATGGATAAATTTAAATCTGTGCAAACATCAACTCCCCTCCCCGGTTTGGTGGATATCTTTGAAGAGTAGCGACCAAACCGTTTGAGTTATATTTGTGCCGCCGCAATATAAATTTGTTATTTTTCTTCTTAGAGCTATCTTTTTATTTTTTCACCATCTAAGACTCTTCACCTTTCTCATGATTTCTTCCTGATACATTATGGTGGGCGACAGTTCTCTATGGTAGCTGCTTCTTTTTCTTTTTTTTGCTATGATAAATTTAAATCTATGCAAACATTAATTTCCTCCCCGGTTTAGTAGATATCTTTGAAGAGTAGCAACCAAACCGTTTGAGTTATCTTTGCGCCGCTACAATATAAATTTGTTATTTTTTCTTCTTAGAGCTGTCTTTTATTTTTCCACCATCTAAGACTCTTCACCTTTCTCATGATTTCTTCGTGATACATCATGGTGGGTGAGAGTTCTCTAAGGTAGTTGCATTCTTTTTCTTTTTGCTATGTACAGTGTACATCAATCCATTTGTGCACCATTCATGCTTCATTCGAAAGGGTGTGACCTCCTATCATAGGGTCTCCCAAATTTTTAAGTATTTTGCATTAACTTAGAACAAGGAATCTCCATCAATTATTAACAATTCATAACACCCTTTATGTAACACCCCGTTTCGGCTCGCCCGTGAACCGACCCAGAAATGTCAGCAGCGACCGAACCGTTCGCTAATCTACTAGATTCGGTTAAGCCGACCCGGATCTACCCTCGGCGTCTCAAGATGGAGATGCAAATATGAAATGCATGCATGGGAACAATTGGATTCTAACGGAGTCCTACATGCATGTCATGACGTGCAAGCAAAGACAAGACAAAACAATAAATGAGAAACCAAAAGAAAATATATGCTACTACGGAAAAATGGACAAAGTTTCCCCTAAAAGTGCAATAGGGGCCAACCTGTCCACAACAAGGGTATATAAATATTTTATCAAAATACGATAAAACATAACAATCTACCATGGCATTCAATCACTATCTCATTCATTTTCACCTGAGCCGAGTCTGAACTCCAAGGCTCCCTGCTCATTCACATCTATCCGTTCATTTCATAACAGGCAATTCATCAAGACAAAAACATTCTAATAATCATTCACACAGCATTAAACAACCATCATTATACATTACACGTGGCAGGTACATGTGTGCGTGGTTCCGTGCTGCTCCTTCCGCAGTCCCGACAGCTTTCATCGCTCGCATTCCTCACCTACATATATATAGAAAAACCGTCAGTAACGAGTGTTACCGGCCCGAAAAATAACTAATATCAATCTGGCACAGGAGAGCAAACTCTCCTGTTGAATGAAAACCATATACTTCCTCAAGAACTCTCATCAGGGCACATATTGGAGCCGTCGCTATCGGGCCGTCGCCCTCGAGTCGACAGCGTCCCCCTTTCTTTCTCATTCTCATACCTTGGCCATTTCTCTATCGCTTCTCGCATCAAATCTCATTCCTTTTCGCCCTCTGCACCTTCCATATTACTCCTGGCCTTGAGCACAAAGGCCGAGCACTCTCAGGCAGTCGCCTTTAGTGCCCTTTGAACCACAAGTCTAGACATGCGCTGCATTGCAGTACCCGTAAACCTCCACACTTCTCCGGGTTTGAGGAACTCAAAGGTGGAGTTGTCTGGATCCTTCGGGAACGAAGTGGGTTCTCCCCAGCTCCAGAGCCCGCTCTTCCGAGCACACGCCCCATCTGAAGGCGTGGCCGTCAGTAACCCTCATTCCATCTCTCACCAAAAATGTGAAAACTATATATATATAGGCCTGGGTTGGGATTTATACAATAGGCCCGAAGGCATCGTGAGCTGGATCTGAAGTTCGAAAACAAACTCGAGGGATCTCATCCTCGAGGGTTATTAATCCGAAAAAGAACCGTTGGCTAAATGGCCCGAGTTAAGTGGGATCCGATAAAATGCCACTTAACTCGTCCTGCACATGATAAATCAAATACACAATAGAGTAGCGTAAAACAGAGAACGAGTCCTAAACGGACCTGGTAGAAGCTTCAAATGGGTCCACGCGCCTAGGCGGCGAGCTCCTACACCGTACCTACACAATCAAGCTAAAAACTAACGCCCGCATGATGAATCACACATCCTATAGCATGCACACACAATCAACACAATCACGCATCAATCAACACACATCAACCTATATCAATTCTAGCAAGTCTACTTAGGCTAGTTTGCATTAGATCATGATCATTACCTAGTTACCCTAATTAGTTTCTTAGCCTCCATTTTTAACACCACTCAATCAAACAAATTTCATATTTTATCCTTAATCAAATCTACATTTATATATATTATTATAACACACAATTCACCAATCCTAGCATGCAATTCTAATAATCAATACTTTCAAATAATTAAGTTAAAATAAATTATACCTCGCGTCGTCGAAAATCGGCGACGGCTAGGGTTTCCGTTTCGTGGCTCGAAACTCGAATTCGGCACCTAGCGGCGTCCGAAGTCCGATCAGATTGGACCGAGTGTGTTCGGCGGATGATCCGCCGAATTTCCCACGAATCCACTTTTCCGGCGGTTTCCGGCGGATTCTAGTGGTTTTCCGGCGATGTTTCGGGATGGGGCAATCAGGGGGTCTATCGGCACCAGCTCGACAAGCTTGGTCCAATGGTGGTGTCAAACAGGGTAGCCGGGGCGGCGATGGCTGTCGGTGACGGCGTCAAAAACGGGTGACGGCCGCGGCGTGGTCCGATCGGGGCTACGGCCGACCTCGACGGCGGTCGGGATGATGGGGGAAACGTTGGCGACGGTGAGGGGGTGATCGTCGGGGTCACAGCGGCGGCAGTACGGCCCGGACGGTGGCGAATCGATGAGGGAGGGTATCACGGCTTGTGGGGCGATTCCGGCGTCGTGGTAGCGAGACGGTGGCCAGGGTGGGTCGTGGCGGCACGGCGCAACGGCAGGGCGGCGTTGATCGGCGGCGTGCGTCGATCGGCGGCAGCGGCGACGAGCACAAGGCGGCGAGGGTTTTGGGAGGGTAGGTGTCGGGAGGGAGAAAAATACCCTGAATGGGAAACTCGTAAATATAGTATTGACTCGATTCCTACTCGAGTCAAAATAATAACTAGTTCGCAATAAATTCTAAAAAAATCTAGAAAAATATGTGAAAAATCCCGTAAAATCAAACAAACACAGCAACATCCAAATGATATGTTCTATAACTAATAACCCACCCAAACTCCCTATATCGCATCCTAATTTGTCATTCGGCCCTAAAAATATTCTACGATCAAATAAAAATAACAATCAATACTGCATACCTCCATATACTTGATAACCCATTTTTCATCATCTTTTTGACGTTATCATCGTATACTTGAGCATACATGACCCTCATCGCTCATAACTCACAGCTGGCCTCAACTCAGCTCGTGGTCCATGAAGCTGACTCGACTCGAACCGACTAGTTCGCTCCCATAAAACTCTGACTCGAGTCACGGGTTTTACAACCTTCCCTCCTTAGAAAAATTTCGTCCTCGAAATTTTAACCAAGGAAGTTTCAACCATGTTCCTCATCTAAATGTAAGTGTTGGCGTAGTACTTGGTTGTGACGCTGGTTGCTCGAACAACTCCGGGTATCACTTCCTCATCTCATCTTCTCGTTCCCACGTAGCTTCCTCAACTCCTCGTCGGGTCCATTGCACTCGCACTAGGGGAACTTCTTTTCTTCGAAGAATCTTCACTCTTCGGTCCACGATTTGGACTGCATCTTCTGGGTACGTCAGGTCCGGTTGCAGCTCTACCTCTTTGAAGCTGACAACATGAGAGTTGTCAGGGTGATACTTCTTCAACATTGACACGTGGAAGACATCATGCACAGCTGATAGGTGAGGAGGCAATGCTAGCCTATATGCCACTGGTCCAATGTGCTCAATCACGTCAAAGGGTCCAATATAGCGCGGACTGAGTTTCCCTCGCGTCCCGAATCTCGTGTTTCCCTTAGTCGGAGAGACCTTCAGGAGAACGTGATCTCCTAACGCGAAATGAACCTCACGTCTGCGCTGATCTGCGTAACTCTTTTGTCTATCTTGAGCTGACCTCATTCTTCTTCTAATCCTCATTACCACCTCTTGTGTCTGCTGGATCATTTCTGGCCCAACTACTACTGGTTCGCTGCCCTGCACCCAACACACTGGGGATCTGCATGGTCTGCCGTACAGTGCTTCGAACGGTGCCATTCCAATCGTGGCCTAGTAGCTGTTGTTGTAGGAGAATTCCACCAGAGGTAGGTGTTCTTCCCAACTCCCTCTCGAAATCCAGGATACATGCGCGACAGCAAGTCTTCCAGGGTCTGTATGGTTCTTTCCGTCTGTCCGTCTGTTTGAGGATGGAAAGCTGTGCTGAATCTCGATTCTGTGCCCATAGCTGCCTGAAAGGCCTTCCAAAATCGCGATGTGAACCTCGGATCCCTGTCTGATATGATCTCCCGTGGTACGCCGTGTAACCTGACTATCTGATCTCTGTACAGCGTAGCCAATGTGGTCAGTGGGTAATCCATCCTGATCGGTATGAAGTGTACGCTCTTTGTAAGTCGATCTACTATGACCCATATCGCATCCTTCTGTTGGCGGGTCTTAGGTAAACCAACTACAAAGTCGTAAGCTATACTCTCCCACTTCCACTCTGGGGTTTCCAACGGTTGTAGCATTCCACCTGGACGTACATGCTCGGCTTTCACTTGCTGGCATACCAAACATCTAGCCACTGTATCGTATACTTCTTTCTTCATTCCTGGCCACCAATAGGTTCGTCGGACATCGTGATACATCTTCACTCCACCTGGGTGTACTGAGCATCTCGACGTGTGAGCTTCGTGAAGAATAGTACTTCGAAGTCCGGGATACTCTGGAACATTAGGCACGAATAGTCGGCCTCTCAATCTGACTAATCCGTCTGTATCCCTGGCCAATTCCTGATGTGTTCCGTGTTCCAACCACTGCTTCAACTGCGGATCTGCCTCCTGTGCAATCCGAATCTGCTCAAGCACGCTTGGCTGAATCGTAAGTCACGCCATCATCCCAACTAACTGTCTCTGGCTCGTAGTGTGCTCGGTCACTGACAATGCTGCTAATCCTGCGGTGTACAAGAATCCTGGCTTCCTGCTCAATGCATCGGCTACCACATTCGCTTTGCCCTCATGGTATGCTATGTCGACCTCGTAATCAGCTAACATCTCCAACCATCTCCTCTGTCTGCTATTCAGATCCTTCTGTGTGAAGATATATTTCAGACTCTGGTGATCAGTTAGAAGTCTGAAAGATGTTCCATATAGATAGTGCCTCCATATTCTGAGAGCGAATATGACTGCAGCAAGCTCTAGGTCATGAGTAGGATAGTTACGCTCATGCACCTTGAGCTGACGAGATGCATAAGCAATAACCTTATCCTTCTGCATCAAAACACAACCTAAGCCAATCCCTGAGGCATCAGTATACACTACAAAATCCTCATGTCCCTCAGGCAATGCGAGGATAGGCGCCGAAGTCAACCTCTCCTTTAGCATCCTGAAACTCCGCTCACATTCGTCTGTCCATATGAACCGTTCCTCTTTCCTAGTCAGTCGCGTCAGAGGGGCTGCTATGGAAGAGAAGTCCTGAATGAACCGTCTGTAGTATCCAGCCAATCCCAGAAAACTTCGAACCTCCGTAGGTGTCTTCGGTTGTTCCCACTGCACTACTGCCTCTATCTTAGCTGGATCTACTGAGATGCCTGATGCTGAGATGATGTGGCCGAGAAAATTCACCTCTGCCAACCAGAAACTGCACTTCAAAAATTTCCCATACAACCTATGCTCTCTCAGTGTTTGCAACACAATCCTCAGGTGTTGCACATGTTCTTCCCTGGATGAAGAATATACCAGTATGTCATCCACAAAGACGATCACAAATTGGTCCAAGTACGGATTGAACACTCTGTTCATCAAGTCCATAAATGTTGTTGGAGCATTGGTCAATCCAAACGGCATGACCAGAAACTTGTAGTGTCCATATCTCGTCCTGAACGCAGTCTTCGGGATGTCTTCTGCTCTAATCCTCAGTTGGTAATGTGAGATCCCTCAACTTAGTCCCACATCTAATACCTACTGGGAGAAGATCCTGTTTATAAGTGGGAATGGACTATAGATCTTTAACTTTCAGGGTACCCATTTTAAAGAAATGACTTAGCCCATTACGTTGCACTTTGGGCTGGGTCGTTACAAATGAGTATCAGAGCCGACCTGGTTCCGTGTTAGATGGTGGGATGGACTAGGGACGTTGGCTAGGCTGCCGGTCACGGGCCAAAAAGGTCGTGGGCTGGGGTTAGTAACGGGCCAAGACTAGAAACGTTGGCTAGCGCTGCCGGTCACGGGCCAGAAAGGACGTGGGCTGGGGCTAGCAACGGGCCAAGAATAGGCATTTCGGGGACGAAATTTCCTAAGGTGGGTGGATTGTGAGATCCCTCAACTTAGTCCCACATCTAATACCTACTGGGAGAAGATCCTGTTTATAAGTGGGAATGGACTATAGATCTTTAACTTTCAGGGTACCCATTTTAAAGAAATGACTTAGCCCATTACGTTGCACTTTGGGCTGGGTCGTTACAAATAGTATCAGAGCCGACCTAGTTCCGTGTTAGATGGTGGGATAGACTTGGAACATTGGCTAGGCTGCCGGTCACGGGCCAAAAAAGGTCGTAGGCTGGGGTTAGCAACGGGCCAAGACTAGAAACGTTGGCTAGGCTGCCGGTCACGGGCCAGAAAGGACGTGGGCTGGGGCTAGCAACGAGCCAAGAATAGGCTTTTCGGGGACGAAATTTCCTAAGGTGGGTGGATTGTGAGATCCCTCAAGTTATTCCCACATCTAATACCTACTGGGAGAAGATCCTGTTTATAAGTGGGAATGGACTATAGATCTTTAACTTTCGGGGTACCCATTTTAAAGAAATGACTTAGCCCATTACGTTGCACTTTGGGCTGGGTCGTTATAGGTAGTATACTGATCTCAAATCAATCTTTGAAAAGACGACTGCTAGGCTTAACTGGTCAAATAAATCATCAATACGAGGAAGGGGGTATCTGTTCTTAACCGTCGCATGGTTTAGCATCCTGTAATCTATGCATAACCTCATGCTTCCATCCTTCTTCCTCTCAAATAACACCAGTGCGCCCCAAGGGGAAATGCTTGGTCTGATGAATCCTTGGTCCAACAATATCTGTAGCTGTTCATTTAGTTCCTTGAGCTCCAGAGGTGCCATCCTATACGGAGCTCTCGAAATTGGGCCTGTGCCAGGCATCAACTCGATGGCAAGATCCACCTCTCTGTCTGGCGGCAATCCAGTAATCTCCTCAGGAAATACATCTATAAATTCGTAGACCATTGGAATCTCCTCTATACTCGGCTGTTTCCTTGGTCCACTCTGCTCAGTCAAAACTAACGCTGCCATTATCAGTTCACCGCCTCTGTCCAGTTGTCTCACTGCACTCTGATAGGATATCCATCCTTGCTCCCTGTCTCGGCCCTGACCTTGGAAGAAAAAGTAGCGCCTTCCATGGCAGAAAGTCACCGTCTTCCTTCGACAATCTATCACTGTTCCTTGCTTTGGAGATCCAATTCATCCCAAATATCACATCAAATTCTTGTAGCTTCAATAGTATCAAATCAGCTACAAGCTGTCGCTATTGAATCTCAACAGGGACATCACGCACACACTAGCTCGTAGCTATTACACTACCGATGGGGGTGGATACTAATAGTGAATGTCCTAACTCCTCTATCTTACATCCAATCCTATTAGTGTGCATGTACGAAATGAAGGAGTGCGTACATCCAGAATCAAACAAGACACGTGCAGGTACAAGGCCAACGAAAAGCGTACCTGTCACGACCGTCGTATCCTCAAGGGCCTCTGCAACAATGGCTGCGTACATCCTTACTGGTTGCTACTGCTTTGGTGCAGATGGTGTGGCCTGATTCTGAGCTAACTGTGGCTATGGCCTATCCTTCTGCTTCCTAGTCTGTCCTGCAGCCATGTACCCTCTCTGATCTTGTCCCCTTTGCTGCTGCCTCGGTGGTTGTTGGTCTCCACCTCTCTGGCCTTGTCCATGGCCCTGTTGGCCTCTCTGTTGTGACTGCTGTTGGGGAGTTGGAAGTGCAAATATCTGCTGAGGCATTGGGAGTGTCAATTGCTGGCTTCGGCTAGTCGGAAACGTTGCAGCCCTATGTCCAAGTTGACCGCAACTGTAATAGGCCCCAGTGCCTCCTCTGCACTCTGCGGCCCTATGCCCTGGCTGACCGCAGTTGTAACAAACCCTAGTGCCTACTATGCACTCTGCGGCTCAGTGCCCTGGCTGACCGCAGTTGTAACATACATTTCTCCCTACTCTACACTCTCCCCAATGATGGCGTTGGCAATTCTGACAAAATGGGGCTCTGCTGCCCTGAACTTGGCCATCAATGGCTCTCATGGCTACTGGCGCATCTACACGTCATCTCTACTGTGCCCCGTGCTCTGGCTGATATGGCCTTGGATGTTGCTACCTCTGGTCAACATCTCGACGTGGTCGGGTAGCTATCAGCCGCCCTGCTTCTCCTGCAGCTCTTACTACATCACCGAAGGTAGTAAACTTCCTATCCAAGTATGCCATCCGAATCTCATGATGGAGGCCTTCATAGAAGCGCTCTGTTCTTCTTCCTTCGGTCGGAACCAAATATGGTGAAAATCTCTCCAACGCTCTAAACCTCGTCTCATACTATACCACTGCCATAGGTCCTTGCCTCAACATCTGGAACTCTCGTTCCTTCCTTTTCCTAACATGTGGAGGAAAGTACTTTCCATCGAATTTCACTCTGAATTCCTCCCAAGTGATGTCCTGAGGCTGGAGATGAGCAAATACAAGATTCTGTACCAAACTCCACCATATGCTAGCTTCGTCTTGGAATGCTCCTGTGACGACACATACTCTGTGTTCTATAGGGCATGCCATACTATAAAACACTCCCATGGCCGACGATATCCATAGGAATGCCTCCTTCGCATCCAACTTCCTAAAGAAAGGTCGTCCGCCAATCTTCACGAACCTCTCATATTGCCACAGTTCCAAATTCCTCGAGTCTATAGATCTATTTGATCCCTCTCCTTGCTCATATCGGGGAAACTATGGTCTCGTACCAACCGGTACACTGTCAACTCCAACTGCTCCACTCCCCCTTCGGTTTGCACGCTACCTGCTATCGCGGGTCCACTGATGTCCTGTCTCATCCTTGCCTGAAGTGGGGAACCAAGAGGAGCTGTTGTGGGGGTAGCTCCCTGTTGCGGCGGTGGAGGTGGAGGAGGCGGCGGAGGGCCCATGGGTACTACTGGCTCTCCTTCGCCTCTTCATTCACGAGCTGGTCTCTTCTCTACTCTAGCCACTGATAGAGTTATCTGTCTGAGCTCTCTCCTAAATTCCTCCTGATTCTGTTGCATTTGCATTTGAACCTCAACTAGCCTAGCTATCGCAGCATCCCTTTCCTGTTGACTACTTCCACTGCGGTGACTGTCGCGTCGACTTTCTCAATGATGGCTCTCCGTACGACAACTAGCTGATACCGGTACACTTGTTCTCTGCTGGTGGCATCGTGGTCCTAGGTCGACTGGAAGCTGTGTCACTGTGACCATCATTGGGACTATCCTGCCTGACTACTGGAGGCAATGGGGTCCTGCTCTGCGTATGAGGGTCTGTGTCACCATCCTGCTACAAATTCCTGATCTGATCTGTTCACCCTGCAACACCACCCACTCATAAGAAAATTTGTGAACAAAAACATAAACACAAAAAAATACGTGTCAGTACTGCTCGGAGCAGCTTCGTCACACATGTAACCTATAATACATCTACCATCTTAATCAACTAAGGGTTAGCTCTGATACCACTATTGTAACACCCCGTTTCGGCTAACCCGTGAACCGACCTGGAAATGTCACCGGCGACCGAACCGTTCGCTAATCTACTAGATTCGTTTAAGTTGACCCAGATCTACCCTCGGCGTCTCAAGATGGAGATGCAAATATAAAATGCATGCATGGGAACAATTGGATTCTAACGGAGTCCTACATGCATGTCATGACGTGCAAGCAAAGACAAGACAAAACAATAAATGAGAAACCAAAAGAAAATATATACTACTACGAAAAAACGGACAAAGTTTCCCTTAAAAGTGTAATAGGGGCCAACCTGTCCACAATAAGGGTATATAAATATTTTATCAAAATATGATAAAACATAACAATCTACCATGGCATTCAATGACTATCGCGTTCGTTTTCACCTGAGCCGAGTCTGAACTCCAAGGCTCCCTACTCATTCACATCTATCCGTTAATTTCATAACAAGCAATTCATCAAGACAAAAACATTCTAATCATCATTCACACAGCATTAAACAACCATCATTATACATTACACGTGGCAGGTACATGTGTGTGTGGTTTCGTGCTGCTCCTACATAGTCCTGACAGCTTTCATCGCTCGCATTTCTCACCTACATATATATAGAAAAACTATCGATAACGAGTGTTACCTGCCCTAAAAATAACTAATATAAATCTGGCACCGGAAAGCAAACTCTCCTCTTGAATCAAAACCATATACTTCCTCAAGAACTCTCATCAGGGCACATACGGGAGCCATCGCCGTCGGGTCGACAACGTCCCCTTTCTTTCTCATTATCATACCTTGGCCATTTCTCTATCGCTTCTCGCATCAAATCTCATTCCCTTTTGCCCTCTACACCTTCCATATTACTCCTGGCCTTGAGCACGAAACCGAGCACTCTCAGGCAGTCGCCTTTAGTGTCTTTTGAACCACAAGTCTAGACATGCACTGCATTGCAGTACCCGTAAACCTCCACACTTCTCTGGGTTTGAGGAACTCAAAGGTGGAGTTGTCCGGATCCTTCGGGAACAATGTGGGTTCTCCCCAGCTCCAGAGCCCGCTCTTCTGAGCACACGCCCTATCTAAAGGCATGGCCGGCAGTAACCCTCATTCCATATCCCACCGAAAATGTGAAAACTATATATATATAGGCCTGGGTTCGGATTTATACAATAGGCCCGAAGGCGTCGTGAGCTGGATCTGAAGTTCGAAAACAAACTCGAGGGATCTCATCCTCGAGGGTTATTAATCCGAAAAAAGAACCGTTGGCTAAATGGCCCGAGTTAAGTGGGATTCGATAAAACACCACTTAACTCGTCCAGCACATGATAAATCAAATACACAAAAGAGTAGCGTAAAAATAGAGAACGAGTCCTAAACGGACTTGGTAGAAGCTCTAAACCGGTCCACGCGCATAGGCAGCGAGCTCCTACACCGTACCTACACAATCAAGCTAAAAACTAACGCCCGCATGATGAATCACACATCCTATAGCATGCCCACAAAATCAACACAATCACGCATCAATCAACACACATCAACCTATATCAATTCTAGCAAGTCTAGTTAGGCTAGTTTGCATTAGATCATGATCATTACCTAGTTACCCTAATTAGTTTTTTAGCCTCCATTTTTCACACCACTCAATCAAACAAATTTCATATTTTATCCTTAATCAAATCTACATTTATATATATTATTATAACACACAATTCACCAATCCTAGCATGCAATTCTAATAATCAATACTTTCAAATAATTAAGTTAAAATAAATTATACCTCGCGTCGTCGAAAATCGGCGATGGCTAAGGTTTCCGTTTCGTGGCTCAAAACTCGAATTCGGCACCTAGCGGCGTGCAAAGTCCGATTAGATTGGACCGGGTGCGTTCGGCGGATGATCCGCCGAATTTCCCACGAATCCAATTTTCCGGTGATTCTGGCTGTTTTCCGGCGAGTGTCGGCAGTTTTCTGGCGGATTCCGGCGATGTTTCGGGAAGGGGCAATCTGGGGGTCGATCGGCAGCAACTCGACAAGCTTGGTCCAATGGTGGTGTCAAACGGGGTAGCCGGGGCGGCGATGGCTGTTGGTGACGGTGTCGAAAATGGGCAATGCCGGCGGCGTGCTCCGATCGGGGCTACGGCTGGCTTCAACGGTGGTCGGGATGATGGGGGAAACGTTGGCGACAGCAAGGGGTGGTAATCGGGGTCACAGCGGTGGCAGCGCGGCCTGGACGGCGGCGAATCAATGAGGGAGGGTGTCACGGCTTGTGGGGCGATTCCGGCATCGTGGCGGCGAGACGGTGGCCGGGGTGGGTCGTGGCAGCACGGCGATGGCACTGCTGAGCGGGCGGCGTTGATCGGCGGCAGTGCGGGGTCGGCAGCGGCGGCGGCAGCGACGAGCACAAGGCGGCGAGGGTTTTGGGAGGATAGGTGTCGGGAAGGAGAAAAATACCCTCAATGGGAAACTCGTAAATAAGTATTGACTCGATTCCTACTCGTAAATTTGTTCTATAACTAATAACCCACCCAAACTCCCTATATCGTATCCTAATTCGTCATTCGGCCCTAAAAATATTCTACAATCAAATAAAATAACAATCAATACTGCATACCTCAATATACTTGATAACCCATTTTTCATCATCTTTTTGACGTTATCATTGTATACTTGAGCATACATGACCCTCATCGCTCATAACTCACTGCTGGCCTCAACTCAGCTCGCGGTCCATAAAGTTGACTCGACTCGAACCGACTGGTTCGCTCCCGTAAAACTCTGACTCGAGTCATGGGTTTTACACTTCACCAATATCTTGCTTGACAATGTAGGGCCCTTCCCATGACGGGGAAAATTTGAACATTGGCAACCCAGCCCTCACTTCACGAGTGTTGCATATTACTAATATTTCAGGGCTGAACTTGCGGGGATCGATGTCTTGGTTGTATTTCCTTGTCATTGCTTCATGGTACCTTTCAACTTTTCCCCAACAGCACGACGATGCTCGTCAATTGCATCGAGTGACGCAATTCTATTTGCTACATACTCCATCTATTTTGGTGATAAATGTGAAGTAGTGGCCATCCTTAGTGTAGGTAACTCTACTTCGAAAGGCAAGATAGCTTCTGCCCCATACATTAACAAAAAGGTGTAACTCCAGTACTCACACGTGCAACAATACGATATGACCATATTGCTTCAGGTAGCCTTTTATGCCAATCGTGTTGATTATCTACCACAATCTTTCTCAACATTTGTTTTAAAATCTTGTTGAAAAATTCCACTTGTCCATTAAATTGCGGGTTGTATGGGGATGATTGTACCATTTCAAATTGATATTGTTCAGCTAAATCTGCCACTTGCCCATGAATGATGTGCCATTATCCGTAATAAGCTACTAGGGAACTCCAAACTGACAGATGATATTTTCTTTGATGAGTGACATACTCTCATGTTATTGCTTCACTCTACTTAGTAAAATATTCAATCACTGTTGAGATAAACTTGTGACCCTTTGACGATAATGGATGGATGGGACCGATAAAATCAAGCCCCCAAATCTGAAATGACTAATATGTGCCAATCGGGTGCTCGAGCGACATATGCTTCAAAGCTGCATGCAACTGACACTTTTCACGTGACCGAGCAAAATCCATACAATCCTTATACATTGTTGGCCAAAAGTATCTGATGTGGAGCAAAAGGTGATAAACGCTTCTTCCACCTCAGTGCTCTCAACAAGTCCCTTTATGCGCATCTCTCATAGCCTTCAAACTTTCCTCCTTGGTCAAACACCATAGTAAGACTCCATCAAATCCTTGGTAATACAATAATTCTCCTTAAATGAGATGACGTGAAGCAATTCGTCACAACTCAGGAGCCTTGTATCGATCACTAAGTAGCTAGTTGCATGCCAAAAAGTTAATGATATCTCCATACCAATCCTCAAACTCCTCTAGTATTTAGCTTTCAACTACAACACTTGACGGTTAGACCACACCAGCAGGTGCATCATGACTAGCAAACCAAATAATTGGCTCTATGACTTCTTCTTTAGCAATGAATATTGATCCCAATACAGCGAGTGCATTTGCCATGCGATTGGTAGAGCGAGGGATATGTTCAAACATCACTTCTTTAAAATTCTTCAATAATTGCATCAAACATGTCTTGCATACTACCAAATGTACTTCCTTAACTTCAAAATTCCCGGTGGTTTGTTGGATTACCAATAATGAGTCACCTCGAAGTGACAAGTATTCCACTTTCAAATCCTTTGCAGGCAACAGTCCAAGTAACATTGCTTCATATTCTGTACTGTTGTTGGTGAAAAAATATGCTAAATTGTAGCATGTAAATGCGTCTTCCCTGAGGGCTCTACTAAGACAACCCCAGCTCCTCCAGTGGTCCGACTCCTCCACACATTCTCACAGAACTCCATCAAAATACAACGTCCACTTTAGTAATTCCTTATTTGTGTTGAATTGTACTTCTTCTTCTTTTCTTCTCAGATGGTAGAGCTGAATGGTTGGTGAGTAGTTCAGCAATTGCTTGACCTTTCACTCCTTTTGTGTGACACACTTGATGAAAAACTCCATTAACTTCCAAAGCCATATTGCTTGCTCTTCCCGACAAGGCCATTTCTTGGAGAAGGTATCGAACCGGATTGTCATATACCACCAAATGTATTTCATTTGTAAGAAAGTAATGTCACAATTTCTACAAAGGAAACGCCAAGGCTAAGCATGCTTCTCTCTCTGTGTACCTTTGTTCAATTGAAGTCATAGCTTTGCTTAAGTAATACGCAAGTTGTTCACTCCCAAAGTCATCAGCCTGAGCTAAGATGGCTACGAGTGTTTCTTCTATATGAGAAATATATAAGATGAGTGGTCAATCTAGCACTGGAGCATGCAAAGTTGGAGGGCTTAGTAATCTTGTAGTTATCTACTTGAAGGCTTGCTCACATGCTTACTCCAACTCAAACTTGTTACTTTTCTGCAAAAATTGAGTGAGTGGTAAAATTTTTAATAACAAGTTTGGAATAAACATCTAAATGTAATTGATCATTCCCAGGAAACTTTGCAATTGATGCAAACATGTAGGTGGACTCATATCCCTAACAACTTGAATTTTGGCGGGGCCAACTTGGACTCTTCGCTCGTGTGCTAAAAATCCGAGAAATTGCCCTGACGAAACACCAAAAGCACATTTTTGTGGATTCAACTTCAGGTTATTTACTCTACATCTATGAAGTACCGTCTGCAACACCTTGTAATGATCACTTCTTGCTTTTGACTTCACAATTATGTCGTCAACATAATCTCAACATCTTGCATCGCTTATTGATAAGTAGCTCCTGCATTCTTCAAACCAATAGGCATTATCGTATAGCAATAGATTCCAGTAGGTGTGTAGCAAGCTGTCTTTTTTGCATCTTTTGCTGCCATATGAATCTGATTGTAGCAACTAAATCCATCCCTAAAAGAAAACATCTAACAACCAACTGCATTGCCAAGTAAAATATCAGTGATCGGCAAAGGAAATGCATCCTTGGGACATGCTTTGTTGAAATCTCGAAAGTCCACAAAAATCATCATTTGACCATTCTTCTTCTTTATCGGGACAACATTTACCAACCATTCTGGGTAGTTAACTTCAAGAATGAAGTTTGCCTCTTCAACTTCTCTATTTATGTTGCGATCATGCCTCGACCAGTTGACTAAACTTTCTTCTCACTTGAACAATTGGATGTACCCTCCGCTTAACTGCAAGGTGGTGTACTACAACTTCGGATGTCAAACATGACATTTCATCTTATGACCGCGCAAAATAGTCCTTATAACTTCTAAGTACATCAATGAGTTGTCACTTCTCCATTTCTTCTAAATCTAATCCACGAAATGTTGGACAAGGCTCTTGATAAGTTCCCAAATTGATTTCCAAAAGCCATTCTGCTATTAGAGTAACTCCATATTCAAAATGACTTGGTGCTTGTTCTATTTCTTGATCTTGTAGTCCATCTTCATGCGATATTGCTCCCACAAACCATGGTCGCATTGATCCTTCATTTTCAATTGATATGTAATAAGGAAATAATTTCGACATGATTGAGTCTTTTGGTTCCAAGGTTATGATCTCAAACTCATCAAATGAATTGCATTTTTTTCAAGTAAATGACCGAGCATGGGTCAAGTGTAATTACTTCCTTCTCACAAAAGTTCAAAACTAGCATTTCCCATTGTCTTGATACCATGGTGTCATCCTCAATTACCATGTGATCTTTCTCTTCTTGACTTTGCACTTCTTGGAGCGATAGCATTTCTTAAATTTTTTGCTTTGGTTGTCTTGAATGCACTCTTACCTTTAAAGGTACTAATGAAGCTTTCAGTCCTGGTGAAATTGCCGGTGCCAATGGAACTGACAACTTTTGTAACTTTGCTACTTTAGGAGGCTTCAACAGTGGATAATTAGCTGTTGGTTTAATAAAGTCTGGAAAATCAAGTGTAACAGGATAGACATGACTAGACGGTTGTGTTTGAGCCAACTTAAGGACATTTCCCTCCATGAAGAATGCAGCATTTGTAAAGTAAGCTTCCTTAAGAACGAATGGGTTTTGCAGCCCCTGGACTCAGATCTGACCTCGTTTGCTGGGTGCAGCTTTAATGCATTGGTGCCACAAAGATGGCACACATTGGTGGTCATGAATCCATGGTAGCCCAAAAAGCATGTGCCATTGGATCAACTTCTACATGTGGAATATGTGTGGTGAACTGAAAGGACCAACAGAGATGTGTAAACACACTGTTCCTCAATGACTCACATGGTATAGGAAACAATGAATTGATTGTGGCATCATCTGGCATGAGGTTTTCCTTAGTATAACCCAATTCAAATAACACATGAATATGAAGAATGTTGATTGATGATATCCTTGATCCACAAGTGAGCGCCGAACAAGCTTGTTTCGGTGTTCCACACTAACAAACAATGGTAGATTGTGGTTGGGCTCAAGGTGACACAAATCATCATTGGCATTGGTAAAGTATCGTTAACATGTGGCTAAGACGGGTTAGCACGAGATCTTTGTTTCTCATTTACTCAAGTTAAAACAGGCAAATGATGTCCCAAGTACTCTACATATGTGATGTAGTCTTTTATTCTACTTGAGTTCATAAAGAAATTATCTTCTCCATTTCTAATTGCAAATTCTGACAAAGCTTGTTCAATTGTGAACCGGGTAGTGGGTGAGAAGTGCAACACGTCAAACATGTGCACTAACTCAGGTATCTTCCACAACTTTTTCACAATTTTCATTTGATCAACTTCCTTGTTTGGTGTGGGAGGAGAGGAAACCTTCTTTCTTTCTTTCATTGAACTCAAAGGAGCCTCCTCCTTCACTTTCATTTCTTTCAAGTTGCATTTCCATTTTCCAACTTCTCTTCCTCAGCCTCCTTGCCTTTGCTTAATTCATCTTTTTCTTTCTCTTTTGTCTTGCACCTTCAATGGTGAGGTCAAATGACTTGTTGCCATAACATTGGTTGTTGGTGCCTTTTGTGTTGTGGGAGCTTTATATTTGATTTCCCCTTTGTTGAGTAATTCTTGAATTTTTGCCATTATCTGACATTTAACTATCGGATGGCCAACCATTTGATGGTATCGGCAGAATATTGTCTTTCTTCTCGTCCTCTAGCTTTGGTGGATTCTTCGATATCCATGGTGTAATCTTTCCTTGCTTAACCAAAACATCGAACCACCTTTCAATATCTCCAACATTGAAGATGTAATCCTCTATATTCCTCCATTCGCGCCGTTGTTGGGGTGCCACTTTTTGCCCTTCAATGTTGTTCCTTGGTTGTTTTCTCAACCTTTTTCGCTGAGTTCAGTGACAACATTGGTTGATGCCTTAGCATTCTTCAAGGAATTAGAAACCCTTCCAAGTTCCTCAAAGATCAACACCCGTTCAAAGAGTTGTTCAAAAGTGTTTCATTGTAGCACTATTTAAGAGCCAAGTAGTCGGTCCGACATTGATCGCACAAATCTTTACAAGTCCTTAATGTCAGGGGGTCTCTTTCATTTGAGATGTTAGGCTTCTAAACCTCTTCATATATGCTGCAAACTGCTCACCCGGTTCTTTCTAACATTGTCATAAGTGTTTTATCTTTATTGGGATTTCCATTGACTAAAAATGTTTTATGAATTGTTCAACAAACTTATCCCATGAGCGAATTGATCTGGGAGGGTAGTTATTGAACCGTCTTAAGGCATTGTCATTGAGGGATGCAGGAAATTGTTGTAACTTTAACTTCTCATTTGTTGCAATGGCTCCACACTCAATCTCAAAGATTGTAATGTGATCTTCAGGATTGCCATCTCCATCGAACTTCGTGAAGGTTGGGCGCTTGTATTTTTCTGGAAAATTTTTTGTGTAAACTTCACCAGCTAAGGGATGGAGACGTTTTGCTACTTCACTTGGTTCTTTATCCTTATGCGCTATCAGCGCAGCAATCAATGCAGCTTGTACATCCATTGTGGCTTTCAACTCATCAAAGCGGGCATCTTGAACTGATACAACTGGTGCAACCGGTGCTACTGGAACAGTTGTAGGATAGGCTGATGGAGGATAACTAATTCTAGTGGAGCTATTGTGGCGGGAATTGATGGTTGAACCATTGACACCAAAGGTAGCGTCGTTGGGATGGGCACTGTGGTGGTAATTGGTGGCGGAAACGCCATAGAAACCGAAGATTGGGGGATAGTAGGGTTGTACCATGGGTATGGGTATGGTGGCTGGAAGTAAGGTGGTTGTGGAAACCATGTTGAATGTGGGAGTGGAGCATGTTCAGTCCGACTTGGCTGCATAGTGGGATAGTGTTGCGTCCAACTTGGCTCAGATGGTAAAATTATCAAAGGGGATGCTTGTGAAATAGATCTTGGGACATGAGAAAACATGTTATTTACTTGAGGGGTGTTTGACAAATCCACACTGGCTGGGGCGGTTGCCAAAGGCTTTTCCTATGGCATCGAAAGAATGCTTGTTACCGGTTGGTTGGCTGGCTGGTCCATTTCATTTGGTCTTCGCCAATTTACTGGGTTGGCATCTTCTCTTCTGGATGCACTCCCCATTGCAACGGAGGCTCGCCTATTTAAGGCACGTGAATCGTCAAGTGCCGATTCTAGTTGTCTAATCCATTCTCATAGTTCTTCGTTTGAGTTTGGGTTTTCATGTTGTAGGGGCAGCTGGCTCCCCACATTTGCAGTGGATTGTACTTATATTTTAGGTTGATTTGTTGCAAGTGCGTTGAAGGTTCTCCTTCACTAGTGCCTTTTGTCTTACAAAATTCCTTGTCTCAGGAGCATCTATTCATACACACTATATCTTCAAATTGTACTGCTACCTCTTGATGGTGCCCAATGGAGTCGCCAAAAATATGTTCAGACATGGGATTGTCTGCCCTTACACAACAAATGGACTTGATTTTTTATATACGCTAAGAGTCATTTTGTTCTGTCCTTACCGGCGTGGAAACATGGCCAGTCAATTTTTTCACAAATTTCCTCCTTTAGTTTTAGAATAGTAAAAATCTTATCCACTAACTTCTCTTTGAAATATATCCTTCGTTAAATTTGGAATAGCAAAGATATTATCCTCAGAATTTTTCAGAACTTATCCACGTGAATGGATAAGTTTAAATCTGTGCAAACATATATATGTTAAAACATATTGTCTTATTGTAAAATAAATTAATTAAAAGTTCATTGTGGGCATATCAGAGCTAAAATTATAATAATAGCTAAGAAAAATAATTTACCAATAGTAAGTAAAAATATTTATAAGCACAATTTAGAGTTATTTCAAAATTTAAACCAATTAGATTATTATAATATAGTCAAGAAATATAATTATACATAACTAAAGAGAATTTTTGAGGCTCCAGAGATTTTTAAAAAAGTATTAAAAAAATTAAAATATGTTAAACAAAATGGCTGTAGGCAGCCATGAACATTTGATGTATGTCTCACATGGTAGCTTAACTACCAGGAAGGCAACGCAGTGGTGATTTCATACCATTTCGTTGTTTTTCTTTGTACATGAATTTCGCAATGGTCCCCTACATATAATCCCACATCGATTCCAAGCTCAGAATGTTGCAACTTTTCCAACTATAAATGAGGAGGTCTTTCTCTATTACCCACTAGATCATTTGCAGTCAATTCTAAGTAACGTTGTTGTAACCAAATTTAAGCTTAGGACATGGACTTGATTTGGAACTCTTTTCGAAGAAAAATTTACCCTTCACTAATTAAACTTGCAATGGCTGGTGTAAACAAGGTCAACTGTTCGTGGAACAGTTGAGCGATCTGAGTGTGATATTTGAGCGATTTGAGGACGTAACCTTCCCAAGGTGATGTTTTCGTTTTATTAATAATCGGATTTATAGCCATTACATATAAATTTGATTCAACTTTGTCGAAACAATTTCAATTACATTTCAAAATTAAAATAAAATGTTTTAGACATTGAAATTGTATTTGTAATTGATAATGATTAAATATCAATTATTTTAAAACCACATTGTATAAAATATTAGAGAAAAAACAGGTACGGATTAGAAAAAATATCAAGTCCAAATTTGTATCAGATTTGAAGAGTGTACACAATAAATATTGTACCAGATCAACATATAATACTATTCTAAACTATAAAATAATCTATTATAAGGCTTATATTAGCTGTAAGACCCAATAACAATATGATATATTTGGGTAATTATACTTATTTATTATAGAAATTTTAGAGCTACCATTACAGATATTAAAAGATGATAGCATATTTAAAGTTCATTGGTTTTTTCTGCTACTAGTTGTAGGGGTGTAAACGACCTGAGCTAAGCCGAGCACAGATGTGTTTGAATTCGATGTGATTTTTGGCAAGCATGTTTGAACTTGTTTAAGTTCTTCACAAGCTTTGATATATTATAGGTCAAGCCAAGCTCGTCTAAAGTTCATTGTGTTTGGGCTTGGCTCATGTTTGGCTTCCTATGTTTTCGAGCCAAGCTCAAGATGAGCTCGACCCAAGCTTGAGCCGAGCGAATGTTTATGCCTGCTTCGTGCTCGATTTATATTAGATCAAAATTTTCTTTCCAATATTATTTAAGTTCAATGTGACCTCAATTGTATTGACGAGCCAAGTATTTTTTCGATTTTTAATAAATCGAGCTCGAGTTCGAGCTAAGCTGAGCCAAACACTCCTTAGCTTAGCTCTGCTTGTTGTTCAATGAGCTATCCATTTCAAGCTGGGTATTTTTTCGAGTACAAAATTAACAAGCATTGAGCTCAAGCTTAATCGAGCCAAAGGTAAAATGCTTGCGAGCAAGTTTGACTTGTTTATACCCCTAACTACATGTAAGACCATATAGGGTGGTGGCTGATACATTGATGACAATTGGGTAGGACCAATTGCGTAGAGAGTATATGAACAAAAAGATATAACGTAAATCAGAAGCCTAGTGTGTGTGAAACTTTAATGCAATTCTATTTAACAATTTTAGAATTGCTAATAATGTTGCAAAGAAATTGTATAAATAAAATATAATCATTTATTGGAAACGTATCCGATTCCATAGTAAAACGCTTGACAGTGAAATAAGATAAAAAGAGATGTCTTTCTTCCTTCAGTGTAACCTATAGTGCTTCTCTTCAATAGTGCATATACAACTTACAAAATATATTTTCAACTAAGTTAATACTTTTATTATAAGTGAAAAAAGAGGGTTATTAAGGAAAGAAGAGGGAAAACAGTAGTCAAAGACTAATCTCATTTAATTACCCACATCATAACCATTAATAATGTGACTTTTTAAAACCTAAACTTTTCATTTATGTATGAAAAAAATTAATGAGATTTAATTCATCATTAGATTAATTGATAATCATATAATCTCATAATTGGTTCAGGTAGCAATTTGATGATTTAAGATATGTAGCCACTTCAATGATTATTAAACAATCTTCTCCCACTAGACCCATGTAACAATTGAATATTCAACAACCATATAAGTGTGCACATTTTATTTAATCAATCGGGCTAACTTTTTGAATTTCATCAAATCACCTTAATTGACTTCATTAGGCCCAATATTGATAGGATAAGGGCGGTCACAAGTCATATAGTGAAATGATTCTTTCAATGATCACAATCAAGTGGACAACGCAAACTTTTATATAAGGAGTCATAATAATTGTTTAACTCTAATTTTATTAGCATATTTAAAATTAAATATGTACATTACTCTAATGTGGATAACCAATTAGTATGTTGAAGCATAACTTTCATTGAATTTAGAAGTGTTATAGGTTATGAGCAAGTGAATAATATGTATACATTTTATGCTACCTGACTAGCAAGGAGTTATCTATAAGACCCATCCGTTCAACATTACTAACGAATGTTTTAGGCGACAGTCAGTCAGTTAGCAGATCTGCAATTATAATTTTAATACCAATATACACAATTAGCATTTTTTTAACAATTATTCCTTGACAGACAAGTACTTGATTTTCATATGCTTAATAGTTTTAGAGTATTTGTCATTCTTTGATAGGAAGACGACAACAGAATTTTCACAATATATCTTTAATGCTCGAGGGTTATCAATCAAGAAATTCGTACGACTAAATGGCCCGTGTAGAGTGAGATACGATGAATCTACCACTTGACACATCTACTTACTTGTTAAAATAAATCACAATAGAATGAAGAAGTCAAACCTAAAGCGAGCCTTAAACGGACCTGGTAGAAGCTCCAATCATGTCACGAGCTTAGGCAGTGAGCTTCTACTCCATACCTTCACATCAAAACTAAACGCTAATGCCCACTATGATGCATTCGCACATCCTATATCATACTCACATCAAAGCACTCACAATCCAAGTCATCATATCAATTAATCTTATGAAAAATGCTCTAACTAGTGCATTTAGCAAAATTATAGCTAACACTAATTAGTCTTACTCATATTGTGAGTTTTTGTAAGTTGCATTACAGTTAATTTAACAAGTCATACTTAATTTACTTAATTAGTTCATTAGCATTTATTTCATACCATTCCAATCATGTAAAATCATTTACTATGTCAATTAATCCAATCCTAGCTTGTTGAGCTAATAATTATCAATCTTAATTAATTAGGTTGAAGTTAATTATACCTCTTGTCGTTGGTAATTGGCGATGACTAGGATTTCTCGCATGGCTTGGGACTCAAATTTGGCACTTGGCAGCATCCGAAGTTTGATTAGATTCGGCTGGACAAATATGGTTAAAATTCAATGAAATCCAGTAAATTCGATTTTTCAATAGTTTTCTGACAACTTTTCCAGTGAGGTGATTAGGGCTGTGGGTTGGCACTGGCTTGGTGAACTCGACATGACTATGGCAATGATGAAGGCAACAGCGGCAGTGATGGTTGCTGGCAATGGCAGTGGGCCGGTTGAGATCAGTTGGCTTGCTTGATCGGCCCTTGGCTAGTCTCGGCTGCGGCTCACGGGGAGGGGAAGGCTCGTCTAGGTCGAGGGGTGACAATGGCGGCATGGCAGCAGTGGAGCGGCGTGGCCATCGACGAAACGACTCTGGGACGTGCCACACAAGGGTGCGGCCTCAAGGCATCATGGAGGCCGGGGGTCAGCTGGGATAGTTTGGGGGGGGGGGGTGGCGCTGCTTGGTGATGCTCCGGTGGAGGAATAGTTACAAAAATCGGCCGACTCCACTCAGAATAGGCCGATTTAATTTAGATCAGAACGATCCCAATCCAAAAAAACATACAAATCAGTCCGCAAAAAAATCAGCCCTTTAATTTGCACAGTTGAGTCGATTCCACCCAATTTGAACCGATTTGTGAATCGGCCGATTCCAGCTGATTCAGGACTGATTCAGGAGGGGCCTGGGAGGGGTGGGATGGTGACAGGGTGGGGTTCTGAGAAGGGGGCGGGTGTAACACCCCGTTTCGGCTCACCCGTGAACCGACCCGGAAATGTCACCGCGCGACCGAACCATTCGCTAATCTACTAGATTCAGTTAAGCCGACCCAGATCTACTCTCTGCGTCTCAAGATGGAGATGTAAATATGAAATGCATGAATGAGAACAATTGGATTCTAACGGAGTCCTACACACATGCCATGACGTGCAAGAAAAGACAAAACAAAACAATAAATGAGAAACCAAAAGAAAATATATACTACTACGGAAAAATGGACAAAGTTTCCCTTAAAAGTGTAATAAGGGCCAACCTGTCCACAACAAAGGTATATAAATATTTTATCAAAATACGACAAAACATAACAATCTACCATGACATTCAGTCATTATCTCATTTGTTTCACCTGAGCCGAGTCTGAACTCCAAGGCTCCCTGCTCATTCACATTGATCTGTTCGTTTCATAATAAGCAATTCATTCAAGCAAACATATCGAAATTATCATTCACGTAACAATAACATCGCCGTCATTATAGATTACACGCGGCAGGTACATGTGTTCGCGGTTCTGTGCTGCTCCTCCGCAGTCCCGACAGTTTTCATCGCTCGCATTCATCACCTACATATATATAGAAAAACCATCAGTAATGAGTGTTACCGGCCCGGAAAATAACTAATATCAATCTGGCACCGGAGAGCAAACTTTCCTGTTGAATCAAAACCATATACTTCCTCAAGAACTCTCATCAGGGCACATACGGGAGCCGTCGCCGTCGGGCCGTCGCCCTCGGGTCGACAACGTCTGTAAAAACCATGATTTTTATTACAAGACTCGAACCTAAATATTATGAAATAAATATAGATGAACCGATATGGTTGGTTATCAAGTCGACCGGTCATGGTTCGACTTAAAGTCACCTAGAAAATACCTATTAATGAATGGATGATGGGGTGTGAGAATTTAATGAAGGGGTCGTTGAATCTAGGAAATACCAATGGATGATGGGGTGTGAGAATTTAATGAAGGGGCTCGTTGAACCTAGGAAATACCAATGGATGATGGGGTATGAGAATTTAATGGAGGGAATGGTTGAAGTGTATATATATGCAGGAGGAGGGAGTATTTAATCCCTCATCTCCGTCCCAGGCGACCTCCCCATTACTGCGTGAGTATTTCATCCCTCATCTTATTTGTTTCCATTAGGATTCTTGCATGCAAGGTTTATTGAAGACGCCCTGCCAAGTTGCTAGATCTCCAGCGCCTTATGCATGGGGTTCTTGTCGATTGCTTAGTTGTTTTGTAAATGGACATGTTAATAATTAAATTATCAATTAGATAATGGGGATTTGGATGGGGATAATTAATAATTAATTATCATTAGAATTGCTGAAAATTTAATAAGGAATGAAGACTAACATGAACTAATTACATCATTTAAAATTGATAGTATATTAGTCATGTAAGTTGCATGTAGGTTCATGCAAAATAAAATTATACTAATGTATAATTTTATGCCCTCATTCAGATTAGGGTTCATGGGTCACAGTCAGACGAAGTCACAAGGCAGGTACGTATAATATGTAGAACATCGTACTTTCCTTGTTGGTAGCCTAGGTCGGCCTGAGCCCAGATTTGACCACCATGCACCGAGTGCAACCGGGGTCAAAGAATTGACTTAGTCTGACACGGGGTCATATTCTGTGCGTAAATTGTGTAATGCATCGACATTGTTTTGGAGTAGTGATAGCCGCCCCATAAAAAAGGCTATGGCAGGGGTGAGCGAGGCACAAAGATTCCTCCATCGCACTGGAGTGCAGTGATAGCCTCCCCATAAAAAGGCTACGCCCGGGGTGTGTGGGGCACTAGCACGAGAATTGGCAGTGAGAGCTTCCCCACAAAAGGGGCGTAGCATTCACCTGAGTGCAGTGATAGCCTCCCCATAAAAAGGCTACGGCCGGGGTGTGCGAGGCACTGGCACTAGAATTGGCAGTGAGAGCTTCCCCACAAACGGGGCGTAGCATTCACCTGAGTGCAGTGATAGCCTCCCCATAAAAAGGCTACGGCTCGGGTGTGTGAGGCACTGGCACTAGAATTGGTAGTGAGAGCTTCCCCACAAACGGGGCGTAGCAATCACCTGAGTGTAGTGATAGCTTCCCCACAAAAAGGCTACGGCCGGGGTGTGCAAGGCACTAGCACTGGAGACGGTAATGGTAGCCTCCCTACAAAAGGGCTATGGCCGGGGTGTGCGGATCACAGCGGATACCTCCTCCACATTGTTTTGGAGTATAGTGGAATTGCTCCACCGCATATTAAAATAAACATAAGGAAATAGTGGAATGTACTTGATTTGTTGTACCTATTATACTACTTAGTGTTGTAATCACTAACGCGGAATTGCCTCCGCAGGTGTGCAGATACAAAAGTAGGTGATTGACAACCAGGGCATGGAGTAGAATAAATATGAGGACTCCTTTTATTATTTCTTTGAGAAATAAGTGTGGCTACTGGGAAACGGTCTAAGACTGTGGGATCTTTATATATGTTTTTGTTAAAAAAAAGTGTTAGACATATTTGCTTAATTGTCAGTAACACCTGGCCAGCTAGGCCCACAATGTTGTGACAAATGGCCGGGTCATTACAGCGTCCCCCTTTCTTTCTCATTCTCATACCTTGGCCATTTCTCTATCGCTTCTTGCATCAAATCTCATTCCTTACCACCCTCTGTACTTTCTATATTACTCCTGGCCTTGAGCACAAAGGCCGAGCACTCTCAGGCAGTTGCCTTTAGTACCCTTTGAACCACAAGTCTAGACATGCGCTGCATTGTAGTACCCGTAAACCTCCACACTTCTCCGGGTTTGAGGAATTCAAAGGTGGAGTTGTCAGGATCCTTCGGGAACGAAGTGGGTTCTCCCCAGCTCCAAAGCCCTCTCTTCCGAGCACATGCCCTATCTTAAGGCGTGGCCGTCAGTAACCCTCATTCCATCTCTCACCGAAAATGTGAAAACTATATATATCTAGGCCTGGGTTGGGATTTATACGAATAGGCCCGAAGGCATCGTGAGCTGCATTTGAAGTTCGAAAACAAACTCGAGGGATCTCATCCTCGAGGGTTATTAATTCGAAAAAAAGAACCGTTGGCTAAATGACCCGAGTTAAGTGGGATCCGATAAAACGCCACTTAACTCATCCTGCACATGATAAATCAAATACACAATATACTATCGTAAAAACAGAGAACGAGTCCTAAACGGACCTAGTAGAAGCTCCAAACGGGTCCACGCACCTAGGCGGCGAGCTCCTACACCGTACTTACACAATCAAGCTAAAAACTAACACCCGCATTATGAATCACACATCCTATAGCATGCCCACACAATCAACACAATCACACATCAATCAACGCACATCAACCTATATCAATTCTAGCATGTCTACTTAGGCTAGTTTGCATTAGATCAAGATCATTACCTAGTTACCCTAACTAGTTTCTAAGCCTCCATTTTTAACACCACTCAATCAAACAAATTTCATATTTTATCCTTAATCAATTCTACATTTATATATATTATTATAACACACAATTCACCTATCCTAGCATGCAATTCTAATAATCAATACTTTGAAATAATTATGTTAAAATAAATTATACCTCGCGTCGTCGAAAATCAGCGACGGCTAGGGTTTCCATTTCGTGGCTCAAAACTCGAATTCGGCTCCAAGCGGCATCCGAAGTCCGATCAGATTGGACCGGGTGCGTTCGGCAGATGATCCGGCGAATTTCCCACGAATCCAATTTTCCGGCAGTTCTGGCGGTTTTTCAGCGAGTGTCGGCAGTTTTCTGGCGGATTCCGGCAGTTTTCCGGCATGATTCGGGACGGGGAAATCAAGGGGTCTATCGGCACCAGCTCGACGAGCTTGGTCCGATGGTTGTGTCAAACAAAGCAGCCGGGGCGGCGATGACTGTCGGCGGCGGCGGCATGCTCCGATCGGGGCTGCGGCCGGCCTCGATGGCGCTCGGGATGGTGGGGGAAACGTCGGTGACGGCGAGAGGGTGAGACTGGTGGTCATAGCGGTGGCGACAGCGACGGTGACCGAACGGCGGTGGAATCTGGGCCGGAGTGGCGACGGCCAAGGCGGCTTCGTGGCATCGCGGCGGCACGCCGGCGGGCGATCGGTGGCCGGGGTCTGTCGGGGCGGCACGGCGACAGTGCGGCAAGGCGGAGCAGCGTCGATCGACGGCAGTGCGGCATCGGCGGTGGCGGTGGCGGCAGCACACAGTGGCGAGGGTTTTGGAAAGGTAAGTGTCGGGAGGGAGAAAAATACCCTCAATGGCAAACTCGTAAATAAGTCATTGACTCGATTCCTACTCGAGTCAAAATAATAACTAGTTCGTAATAAATTCTAAAAAAATCTAGAAAAATATGGAAAAATCCCATAAAATAAAACAAACACAACCACATCCAAATGGCATGCTCTATAACTAATAACCCACCCGAATATAATCCAACGCGTCCTAATGCGTTATTCGGCCTAAAACTATTATACGATCAAATAAAAATAACAATCAATACTGTATACCTCTATATACTTGATAACCCATTTTTCATCATCTTTTAGACGTTATCATCGTACACTTGAGCATACATGACCCTCATCGCTCATAACTCACAGCTGGCCTCAACTTAGCTCGCGGTCCATGAAGCTGACTCGACTCGAACCAACTGGTTCACTCCCGTAAAACTCTGACTCGAGTCACGGGTTTTACAACCTTCGCTCCTTAGAAAAATTTCATCCTCGAAATTTTAACCAAGGAAGTTTCAACCATGTTCCTCATCTAAATGAACATGTTGGCGTAGTACCTGGTTGTGAAGCTGGTTGCTCGAACAACATGGTACATTGCACGTAGCTTTTTCAACTCGTCGTCGGGTCCATTGCACTCGTACTAGGGGAACTTTTTTCTTCGGAGAATCTTCACTCTTTGGTCCACGATTTGGACTGTATCCTCTGGGTACGTCAAGTCCGGTAGCAGCTCTACCTCTTTGAAGCTGACAACATGAGAGTTGTCAGGGTGATACATCTTCAACATTGACACGTGGAAGACATCATGCACAACTGATAGGTGAGGAGGCAATGCTAGCCTATATGCCACTAGTCCAATGTGCTCAATCACATCAAAGGGTCCAATATAGCACGGATTGAGTTTCCCTCGCGTCCCGAATCACGTGTTTCCCTTAGTCGAAGAGACCTTTAGGAGAACGAGATCTCCTAACGCGAAATGAACCTCACATCTACGCTGATCTGCGTAACTCTTTTGTCTATCTTGAGCTGACCTCATTCTTCTTCTAATCCTCATTACCACCTCTTGTGTCTGTTGGATCATTTCTGGCCCAACTACCACGGGTTCACTGCCCTGCACAGAACACACTAGGGATCTGCATGGTCTGCCATACAGTGCTTCGAACGGTGCCATTCCAATCGTAGCCTAGTAGCTATTGTTGTAGGAGAATTCCACTAGAGGTAGGTGTTCTTCCCAACTCCTCTGAAATCCAGGATACATGCGCGAAGCAAGTCTTCTAGGGTCTGTATGGTTCTTTCTATCTGTCCGTCTGTTTGAGGATGGAAAGCTATGCTGAATCTCAATTCTGTGCCCATAGCTGCCTGAAAAACCTTCCAAAATCGCGATGTGAACCTCGGATCCCTGTCTGATATGATCTCCCGTGGTATGCCGTGTAACCTGACTGTCTGATCTGTGTACAGCATAGCCAATGTGGTCAGTGGGTAATCCATCCTGATCGGTATGAAGTGTACGCTCTTTGTAAGTCAATCCACTTTGACCCATATCGCATCCTTTTGTTAGCGGGTCTTAGGTAAACCAACTACAAAGTCGTAAGCTCTACTCTCCCACTTCCACTCTGGGGTTTCCAATGGTTGTAGCATTCCACCTGGATGTACATGCCTGCCTTTCACTTACTGGCATACCAAACATCTAGCCACTGTATCGTACACTTCTTTCTTCATTCTTGGCCACCAATAGGATCGTCGGACATCATGGTACATCTTCACTCCACCTGGGTGTGTTGAGCATCTCGACGTGTGAGCTTTGTGAAGAATAGTACTTCGAAGTCCAGGATACTCTAGAACATTAGGCATGAATAGTCGGCCTCTCAATCTGACTAATCCGTCTGTATCCCTGGCCAATTCCTGATGTGTTCTGTGTTCCAACCACTGCGTCAAGTGTGGATTTGCCTCCTGTGCAATCCGAATCTGCTCAAGCACGCTTGGCTGAATCGTAAGTCACGCCATCATCCCAACTAACTGTCTCTGGATCGTAGTGTGCTCGGTCCAATGACAATGCTGCTAATCCTGCGGTGTACAAGAATCCTGGCTTCCTGCTCAATGCATCGGCTACCACATTCGCTTTGCCCTCATGGTATGCTATGTCGACCTCGTTATCAGCTAACATCTCGAACCATCTCCTCTGTCTGCTATTCAGATCCTTCTGCGTGAAGATATATTTCAGACTCTGGTGATCAGTTAGAAGTCTGAAAGATGTTCCATATAGATAGTGCCTCCATATTCTGAGAGCAAATATGACTGTAGCAAGCTCTAGGTCATGAGTAGGATAGTTACGCTCATGCACCTTGAGCTGACAAGATGCATAAGCAATAACCTTATCCTTCTGCATCAAAACACAACCTAAGCCAATCCCTGAGGCATCAGTATACACTACAAAATCCTCATGTCCCTCAAGCAATGCGAGGATAGGCGCCGAAGTCCACCTCTCCTTTAGCATCCTGAAACTCCGCTCACATTCGTCTGTCCATATGAACCGTTCCTCTTTCATAGTCAGTCACGTCAGAGGGGATGCTATGGAAGAGAAGTCCTAAATGAAC
Source organism: Piper betle (assembly GCA_033002965.1). Classification (NCBI taxonomy): domain Eukaryota; kingdom Viridiplantae; phylum Streptophyta; class Magnoliopsida; order Piperales; family Piperaceae; genus Piper; species Piper betle. Next base: position 74,559 of record JAURVB010007270.1, read on the forward strand.
CATCTGTAGTACCCAGCCAATCCCAGAAAACTCCGATCCTCCGTAGGTGTCTTCAGTTGTTCCCACTGCACTACTACCTCTATCTTAGCTGGATCCACTGAGATGCCTAATGTTGTGACTGAGCAAATTCTCCTCTGGCAACCAGAATCTGCACTTTGAAAATTTCCCATACAACCTCTTCTCTCTCAGTGCTTGGCAACATAATCCTCAGGTGTTGCGCATGTTCTTCCTTAGACGAAGAATATACCAGTATGTCATCCACAAAGATGATCACAAACTGGTCCAAGTACGGATTGAACACTCTGTTCATCAAGTCCATAAATGTTTCTGGAGCATTGGTCAAGCCAAACGACATGACCAAAAACTCGTAGTGTCCATATCTCGTCCTGAACGCAGTCTTCGGGATGTCTTCTGCTCTAATCCTTAGTTGGTAGTTTGCTGACCTGAAATCAATCTTTGAAAAGAAGACTACTAAGCTCAACTTGTCAAATAAATCATCAATACGAGGAAGAGGGTATCTGTTCTTAACCGTTGCATGGTTTAGCATCCTGTAATCTATGCATAACCGCATGCTTCCATCCTTCTTCCTCACAATTAACACCGGTGCGCCCCAAGGGGAAATGCTCGGTCTGATGAATCCTTGTTCCAACCGTGTCTGTAGCTGTTCCTTAAGCTCCTTGAACTCCAGAGGTGCCATCCTCTACGGAGTTCTCGAAATTGGGACTGTGCCAGGCATCAACTCGATGGCAAGATCCACCTCTCAGTCTGGCGGCAATCCAGTAATCTCCTCAGGAAATTCATCTGTAAATTTGCAGACCACTGGAATCTCCTCTATACTCGACTGTTTCCCTGGTCCACTCTGCTCGGTCAAAACTAACGCTGCCATTATCAGTTCACTGCTTCTGTCTAGTTGTCTCACTGCACTCTGATAGGATATCCATCCTTGCTCCTTGTCTCGGCCCTGACCTTGGAATAAAAAGCGGCGCCTTCCATGGAGGAAAGTCACCGTCTTCCTTCGACAACCTATCACTGCTCCTTGCTTGGACATCCAATTCATCCCAAATATCACATCAAATTCTTGTAGCTTGAATAGTATCAAATCAGCTACAAGCTGTCGCTGTTGAATCTCAACAAGGATATCGCGCACACAATTGCCCTAGCTATTACACTACCGACGGGGGTGGATACTGATAGTGAATATCCTAACTCCTCTATCTTACATCCAATCCTATTAGTGTGCATGTACGAAATGAAGGAGTGCGTACATCCAGAATCAAACAAGACACGTGCAGGTACAAGGCCTATAGAAAGCGTGCCTGTCATGCCTGTCGTATCCTCAAGGGCCTCTGCTACAGTGGCTACGTACATCCTTGCTGGTTGCTGCTACTCTGGTGTAGATGGTGCGGCCAGATTCTGAGCTAACTGTGGCTGTGGCCTACCCTTTCGCTTCCTAGTTTGTCTTGCAGCCATGTACCCTCTCTGATCTTGTCCCCTTTGCTGCCACCTCGGTGGTTGTTGGTCTCCACCTCTCTGGCCTTGTCCATGGCCCTGTTGGCCTCTCTGCTGTGACTACTATTGGGGAGCTGGAAGTGCAAGTCTCTACTGAGGCGCTGGGAGTGTCAACTGCTGGCTCTGGCTAGTTGGACACGTTGAAGCCCTATGTCCCGGTTGACCGCAACTGTAATAGGCCCTAGTGCCTCCTTTGCACTCTGCGGCCTGTGTCCTGGCTGAGCGCAGTTGTAACAAACCGTAGTGCCTACTTTGCATTCTGCGGCTCGGTGCCCTGGCTGACCACAGTTGTAGCATATATTTCTACTTGCTCTGCACTCTCCCCAATGATGGCGTTGCCAACTTTGACAGAATGGGGCCCTGCTGCCCTGTACCTGGCCATCCATGGCTCTCATGGCTACTAGGACATCTACACGTCGTCTCTGCTAAGCACCCTGCTCTGGCTGATATGGCCTCGGATGTTGTTGCCTCTGGTCGACATCTCGACGTGGTCGTGTAGCTATCACTCGCTCTGCTTCACCTGCAGCTCTCACTACGTCACCGGGGGTAGTAAACTTCCTATCCAAGTATGCCATCCAAATCTTATGATGGAGGCCTTCATAGAAGCGCTCTATTCTTCTTCCTTTGGTTGGAACCAAATCTGGTGCAAATCTCTCCAACGCTCTAAACCTCGTCTCATACTATACCACTGTCATAGGCCCTTGCCTCAACATCTGGAACTCTCGTTCCTTGCTTCTCCTAACATCTGGTGGAAAATACTTTCGATCGAATTCCACTCTGAATTCCTCCTAAGTGATGTCCTGAGGCTGGTGATGAGCAAATACAGAATTCTGTACCGAACTCCACCATATCCTCACTTCATCTTGGAATGCTCCTGTGACGACGCGCACTCTGTGTTCTACGGGGCATGCCATACCATCAAACACTCCTATGGCTGATGATATCCATAGGAATGCCTCCTCTGCATCCAACTTCCCAATGAAAGGTCGTCTGCCATTCTTCACGAACCTCTCATATTGCCACAGTTCTAAACTCCTTATGTCTACAGATCTGTTTGATCCCTCTCCTTGCTCATATCAAGGAAACTGTGGTCCCGTACCAACTGGTACACTATCACCTCCAACTGCTACACTCCCCCTGCGGTCTACCCACTACCTACTATCGCGGGTCCACTGACGTCCTGTCTCATCCTTTCCTAAAGTGGGGTAACCAGAGGAGCTATTGCGGGGGTAGCTCCCTGTTGCAGCGGTGGAGGAGGAGGCGATGGTGGAGGGCCCATGGGCACTACTGGCTCTCCTTGCGCCTCTTCATCCATGGATGGTCTCTTCTCTGCTCTAGCCACTCATAGAGCTATCTGTCTGAGCTCTCTCGTAAATTCCTCCCGATTCTGCTGCATTTGTATCTGAACCTCAACTAACCTAGCTATCGTAGCATCCCTTTCCTGTCGACTACTCCCACTGCGGTGACTGTTGCATCGACTGTCTCGGCGATGGCTCTTCGTACTTTAACTAGCTGATACTGGTACACTCGTCTCTGCTGGTGGCATGGTGGTCCTAGGTCGACTGGAAGATGTGTCATTGTGACCATGGCCAGGACTATCCTGTCTGTCTGTCATCGAAAATCGGCGACGGCTAGGGTTTCCGTTTCGTGGCTCGAAACTCGAATTCAGCTCCTAGCAGCGTCCGAAGTCCGATCAGATTGGACCGGGTGCATTCGACGGATGATCCGGTGAATTTCCCACAAATCCAATTTTCCGGCGGTTTCGGCGGTTTTCCGGCGAGTCTCGGCAGTTTTCCGGCGATTTTCCGGCGTGATTCGGGATGGGGCAATCAGGGGGTCTATCGGCACCAGCTCGACGAACTTGGTCCGATGGTGGTGTCAAACAAAGCAGCCGGGGTGGCGATGGCTGTCGGCGGCGGCGTCGAAAATGGGTGGAGGTGGCGGCGTGCTCCGATCGAGGCTGCGGCCGGCCTCGACGGCGCTCGGGATGGTGGGGGAAACGTCGGCGACGGCAAGAGGGTGAGACTGGTGGTCACAGTGGCAGCGACTGTGACCGAACGGTGGCAGAATCCGGCCCAAGTGGCGACGGCCGAGGTGGCTTCGTGGCATCGCGGCAGCACGCTGGTAGGCGATCGGTGGCCAAGGTCGATCGGGGCGGCACGGTGACGGCGACGGCGCGGCAAGGTGGAGTGGCGTTGATCGACGACAGTGAGGCGTTGGCAGCGGTGGCGGCAACAGTACACACCAGTGAGGGTTTTGGGAGGGTAAGTGTCGGGAGGGAGAAAATTACCCTCAATGGCAGACTCGTAATTAAGTATTGACTCGATTCCTACTCGAGTCAAAAATAATAACTAGTTCGTAATAAATTCTAAAAATAATCTAGAAAAATATGGAAAATTCCCATAAAATAAAACAAACACAACCACATCCAAATGGCATGCTCTATAGCTAATAACCCACCCGAATATAATCCAACGCGTCCTAATGCGTTATTCGGCCTAAAACTATTATACGATCAAATAAAAATAACAATCAATACTGTATACCTCTATATACTTGACAACCCATTTTTCATCATCTTTTAGATGTTATCATCGTACACTTGAGCGTACATGACCCTCATCGTTCATAACTCACAACTGGCCTCAACTCAGCTCGCGGTCCATGAAGCTGACTCGACTCGAACCGACGGTTGAACCGACTGGTTCACTCCCGTAAAACTCTGACTCGAGTCAAGGGTTTTACAGTGGGCATGCTGGGATGGCTACAGGGCGGCAGCGATCGAAGTTGGGCAGTGGTACCCTAGCTAGGGGTCACCCAAGCGACGCCCTTTAGCCTGTTTCGGTGGTAGCACTCAGCAGTGGAGGGACGGCCAGATTTTTGGCATGGCAGCAGTGGCAAGGCAGCGGCAGAATCGCGTCAGAAGGGTCTGAGTTTGCAGCCTTCTCCATGTTGTGGAGACCGGGCGGCGGCTGGAATGATGGGGGACGACTTGGCAATGTGTTGGAGGTGACTAGCGGCATCAATAGGCGGTGGTGTGGTGGTTGGGGCCGACGTTGGCGGTAGCGAGGGGTGGGGGGAGAGAGAGAGAAGTGTTGGGAGGGAAAAAGTAGTTGGTGACAATATAGTAAATAAAAGTTGAATCGACTACAACACGAGTAAAAAATAATAACTATCTTGTAATAAATCTAAAAAAATCCAAAAATATTTTCAAAAAATCAAATAAAATATAACATCATAATGAAATGTTATATAACTAATAACCCACCCAAATTGCCTTATAACACATCCTAATGTGTTATATACCTCCACGAATTTTGACCAATTAAAGTAAACCGATTCTTGTCAGATTTTTTATGAATCAGTCAGATTCAATGACTCCCTTCCAATCCAATTCAACTCCTGATTCTGATTTTTGCAACTATAGGCAAAGGCGATGGCTGTACAATAGCTAGAGGTGGTCACAATGGCGAGGATGGGGTGGTGACAGGATGAGGAACGGAAGTGTCGAGGTGAGGGGTTCAGGTGACACTCTCGTAAATAAAAGTTGACTCAACTCCGACTCATGCAAAAAATAATAACTAACTCCTAATAAATTTAAAAAATTTTCAAAAAAATAAGGGAAAATATCATAATATAATACACTCAATAACAACAAAATGACATGTTATATAACTAATAACCCACCCAAACTGCTATATAACGTGTCCTAATGTGTTATTCGGCTTAAAAATAATTCTAGGCTCAAATATATTAAAAAAATAACTGCATAATACCATATACTCTAATAACTCATTTCCCATCATTTTTCTAATGTTATCATCATATACTCGGGTACACTTTGACCATCATCGTTCATAATGCTCGACTATCCTTGGCTAAGCACACGTGTCATGAAATTGACTCGACTCAAACCGACAATTGAACTTAGTGGTTTGCTAATGTAAAACTATAACTCAAGTCACTAGTTTTACATCCAAAGTAGAAGTAGCAATAATGGATTCCTTTCCACTCTTTCATAAAAATTGCTCCCCAGCTAACAAGAAGAAGCTAGCCGGATATAGATTTTCTAGAGTCCACATATCAGGTAAAATCAAAATCCGAGTAGCCAACCAACTCAAGATGGTTTGACCCCCTATGTGTGAACCTATAGTCCTTGATGCCTTGTAATTATTGAAAGACTTTCTTTATAGCTTTCCAATGATCTAATCTAGGGTTGCTTTGATATTGGTTTACCATCCCAATAACAAAACTTATATCTGGCCTAGTACATGTTTGAGCATACAACAAACTCCCTACTACAAATGCATAAAGAATAAATTCTATTTCTTTTTATTCCAAATAGTTCTTTGGACATTTCATTTTGCCAAATTTGTCCCATTTCTAAACTGGAACTATACCGATAGAGCATTTTGCCATTCAAAATCTCTCTAAAATATTATGAATATAAGTTATATGAGACAATCTAAATAGTCCTTGTGATCTATTACGTAGTATATTTATTCCAATTATGTTGGATACCTCTCTCATATCTTTCATTTTAAAAGTCTTAGAGAGATAGTTCTTTGCATCACGTATAAGACCAATATCATTATAAACAAGAAGGGTGTCATCAACATATAGGACTAGGATAATTAACTCGCTCCTACTATCCTTCATGTAGATACACAGATCGACAATATTTTCTACAAAACCATACGATGTAATGGTATTGTTAAATTTAAGATACAATTGTCGGGAAGCTTGTTTTAGTCCATATATTGACTTGTTCAATTTATGCACTAAAATTATATTTTCTAGTGGTCACAATACCTTCTGGTTGATCCATATAAACTTCCTATTCTAAGTCTCCATTTAGAAAGGTGATTTACACATCTATTTTGTGAAGCTCAAGATCATACTGAGACAGCAAAACCAAGACAATTCTTAATGAATCCTTCTTATAAATTAGAGAGAAGGTTTTGTTATAGTTAAGTGCCCATTCTTTAAGTAACACTTTTGGTGAGAAGTCTAGCTTTATACCTTTCAATATTTCTTTTGAAATCGCGTTTGATCTTGAAGACCCATTTACAATGGACTTGTTTTGATCCTTATAGCAACTCTACTAAGTCAAGACTTTGTTGTCATCTAGTAATTTAACTCTTCTTTTGCGACAGTAAACCATTTTTTGAATTGTTACATTCCATGGCTTGTGCGAAAATGGTTGGATCCTTATCAATGCTCAAGTTGTATTCATGTTCAAGTGAATAAACTTAGCCATTCGAAATAGTTAATTTTTTATCCCTTTCAAACCTTCATAATGCTATTTCTAGTTGAACAACTTGTTCACTTTGAACTTGTGTACTATCAGATGGTTCATAAGTCCCATTAGTAGATGCAAAGCCATTAAGGTCAGGGGTACAACCATCAGAGGTTGTGGTGTCTGAGAAAGCACCTACCACCGCAGATAGAGGTTATAGTAGTGGCATAGCCTGTACTAGGGCTAGTTTCATCGAAGAAGAATAAGGCATGTTCCTTAGTTGAAGTAGCGAGTAAAGCGAATGGGTTAAGCCAAGCCGCTTCAAGCATAACGTTGTTCCGCCTCTAAGTTACTGAGATAAGGAGTTTCTGAGTTCATGAGCCACTTCGAGTGTAGAAGAAGGATAAGGCTCTGTTGGATTTACGAAAAGAAATTCAATAGTAAAAGTTTTGACCAGAGGAGAATTAGAGTGATTGAAAGCCCTCAGGTGGTTTGTAATGCATTCATGCCAAAAAGCCCTACAAGGGCTAGAAGGCTTCATTGCCTCTTATTAAATGCATCTTTTTCCTTTTGATGTAGGGATATACATCCCATGGTATAAACTCCCTTTATCTATAAGGTATGGGTGGTTTTTTGGCATTTAAAGAGTATGGTATTTAAGAGGCCTTACTCTTCTCCCTTTGGTTGAAGCAGTTTGCCCTCCTTGCCTTGAGTTTGCTTGAGCTTCTAGGTAACTTCTCAAATGCCGGGTGGCTTAAGGTTACTTTGCTGCACCTACAATATCTTAACTTTAAAACAATGTTAATCTACCACCGCCCTTAGTCTCAATTAACCTTGGAACGTACTATCGATCAATGAACTCTCAATCTCCGTTCTTCCTATCAGTCTAAAGGAGGAAGGCCCTTTCTTTTATTTCTACTTATTTCCTTCTCATCTTTCAGAACCAGGATTGCCCTCCCTCCATGGTCTTGTAATAAAAACCTTCAAGAAGCTCAAGCCACGACGAATGATACTACGCATAAGAAATAAACAACCAAAAGTTAAGTAGCTTTAACCAACTTGGCTTGGAATGAGTTTCAGGCCAAAGAAAACTTCAACGGACTATGTGGATTAGGATCTCAGTTGCAACTTGACGAGTTAAATTGTTATTGTACAAGGGTTAGCATAAGTAGTTGTTCTCCCAAGTGCTTTACGATCTTCACCTATTTCCCGCATCTACATAAGAAAATATGGATTTGTGTTTTTCTTAAAAGCGACAACCGCAATAAAATATGGGCTTGAGTCTACTCTTGCACCATGCGGTTGCTTGTCTTATGTGTAGGGCTGCTAATTGAGCGAGCCAGCTCATGAGCATTTGCCGTTCGGCTTGGTTCGACTCGACTCTAAACTCAATATTTAAATGCTCGAGCTCAAACTCGATTCAAGTTTGAGTCGAGTTTGAGCAAGGCAATATTTGACTCAACTCAACTTGGTTATAACTCGAACACGACTCGAAATCGACTTTTAGCTTGACTCGAACTCGACTCGATAAAACAATATAATAATATAGTCTTTATATTATATATATATATATACTAATAAGTTTAATTATAACTAGTTATATTTATTTATATACAATATAATAACAACGTAGTGAGATAGATTAGATGAGAGGTATTCAAGTTGAAGACCTGGAGGTTGTGGGTTCAATCCACGCTGATTGCATTTTTTTTAAGTGAGTTACTTTCCACTTTATAATCGAGTCAGTTTTGAGCTCACGAACAGGCCATGTCGAGCTCGTCAAAATTCTGGTTTCGAGCTCATGAACAACCTAGGTTCAAGTTCGTCAAAATTAAATAGTGTATTCGAGCTCAAGTTAAGCTCAAACAACATAAAAAATATTCGAGTCGAGCTTGAGCATGCATGTTCAAAACTCGTTTAATCTCGAATCAAGTTCGAACGAACTTCAAACTATTCGAGCCGAGTTTGAATACAAGTTAAGTTTGGCTAGCTAGCTCGTTTAGTAGCCCTACTTATGTGAGATAGACAACGTACGGCTAAGAGTTATTGTTGGAGTGTTAAAGGCACAATTTAAAATTTCTTACCCGAGGTTGCAGTGTTAAAGGCACAATTTAAAATTTATTGCCCAAGGTTGGGGTGTTAAATGCACAGTTTAAAATTTCTTACTCGAGGTCATAATCGGATTGAATTGGGTTAAATTAGATTTAATGTGTAATAAGGGATATAGTAAAATATAAAATATTTGTCCTAGTTTTTAAATTTTTTTGTTAGAATTATAAGTGATTGGCTGGAGTAAAATTAAAAATATTTTTTTCCAAGGCATATCATCAATTTAAATTGAATTATCAAATTATTCCAGGTATTGAACTTATAAGAATAATGATTTATTTATGATATTATTTATGAAATATCTAAGACAAACCGCATCTTCCCTTTTTTTCAAACAAAATAAAATATATTACATATATATATATATATATATATTAAAATATGTTGCCTTATTCTAAAATAAATTAATTAAAAGTTCATTGTGGACGTATTATAGCTAAATTTATAGTAATAGCTAAGAAAAATAAATTGCCCATAGTAAGTAAAAATATTTATAAGCACAATTTAGAGTTGTTTCGAAATTAAAACCAATTAGATTATTATAATATAGTTAAGAAATATAATTACACATAAGTAAAGAAAATTTTTGAGGCTCAAGATCCTTTTAAAAATGTATTACAAAATTTTTAAACATGTTAAACAAAATGGCTGTGGGAAGCCTTAAACCTTTGATGTATGGCTCACATGGTAACTTATCTACAAGAAAGGCCATGCATTGGTGATTTCATTCAATTTCCTTGTTTTTCTTTGCACACGAATTGCCCAATTGTCCCCTCAACTACGCATAATCCCACTTCGAAACTCAGGATCTTGCAACTTTTCCATCTACAATTATGAGGTCATCCCCCACTACCCACGTGAACAATTATATCCAACATATTGACAAGCCAACATTAAATTGAGTTGGTTCAGCTAGCTGGTAGTGCACCGGTTTTACTGACAGGAAAAGTATACGGGCTATATATATACACATTCCTTTACAGCCCACCCAACCGGTTTATCATATTGCTACTGCGCCATGGGCCAAAGTATTACTAGTTCAGGTAACATTGTTGTAAACAAATTTAAGCGTAGGACAATGACATGGATCGATGACAATGACATGGTCTGCGACTCTTTTCGAAGAAAAATTTACCAGTTACTAATTAAAGTCGCAGTTGTTGGTGTAAACAAGGTAGATGTTCGTGGAATAGTTGAGCGGTCGGAGCGTGATATTTGAGCAATTTGAGGACGAGTAACCTTCCAAAGGTGAAGGGCCAGTAAGAAGTGGCTGAGTGGGTAAAAGAAAAAATATACCTGAACAAAGAAAGCAGCAAACCAGCATTCATTTTAGGATGACGATGGTGCGATGAGTTTTAATGGAGTACTGCTTTCTTTTCCACCGAAAGAATGTGGGAACCAGTTGCCTTGTAGAGTGAAAGCAGGGACGTGGAGCTTACATCATAGTAAGCATCTTACATGCCGGCATATACTTATGACTTCGGTATCAAATCATACAAAAAATTTTAGAGCTACCATTAAAGATATTAAATAGATGATAGCTTGTTTAAAGTTTATTGGGTTTTGTGTTAATACCTGTAAGACCATTAGGGTCGTGGCAGACCTAAATGAATTATTATCCTAAATATTATTTTTTCATCCAGGAGACATTGATGCCAGGTGGGTAGGATCAACTGCCTAGAAAGTGTATGAATAAATAGATATAACTTAAATCGGAAGCGTAGTCTGTGTGAAACTTTAATGCAATTATATTTAACAATTTTAGAATTGCTAAGAAAACTTCATAAAAATTGTATGAATAAAATATAATTATTCATCGGAAGCATACCTGATTTCATACTATAACTCTTAACATAGAAATAAGAAGAAAAGAGATGTCTTTTCTTCCTTCACCCTAACTTTCATTCGGCGGTCCATATTCTTGATTGCATCTTTCGGATATGTTAGGTCTGGTTGCAACTCTATTTTTGTTAAATTAACCGCGTGAGAGTTGTTTGGATGATATGCCTTGAGTAATGACACATAGAAGATATTGTGCACGGTTGATAAATGAGGCGACAATGCTATTCTATATAAGCCACTTGTCCAATGTGCTCAATCACATCAAATGGTTCGATATATCGTGGACCGAGTGTCCCACACATTCCCGCAGAATGATAGACATTCAGTAAAATGTGATCTCTTACCGCAAAATTAACCTCATGTCTGTGCTGATTGGCGTAACTGTGTTGTCTATCTTAAGATGACCTCATCCTCTTCCTGATCAGCATCACTACCTCTTGTGTTTGCTGGATCATTTCTGGCCCAACTACCATTGGTTTGCTACTCTATACCCAACATATTGGGGATTGACAAGGCTGCCCATCCATCTGAGTGTCGAAAGTTGTGTTGAATCTTGACTCAATGCCCATAGCTGTCTGGAAAGCCTTCCAAAATCAGGATGTCAATCTCGGATCCCTGTTTGATATGATCTCCTATGGCACTCCATGTAGCTATACTATGTGATCTCTATACAATGTGGCCAAAGTGATCAATAGATAATCCATACTGATTGATATGAAATTTGCACTCTTTGTAAGTCTCTCTACTATGACCCAGATAGCATCCTGTTGTTCATGGGTCTTAGGCAAACTAACTACAAAGTTGTACGTTATGCTCTTCCACTTCCACTTCTAGGTTTCCAATGGCTGTAGTGTTTTACTTGGACAAACATACCCAGCTTTCACTTACTGGCATACCAAACATTTGGCGACTGTGTCATACACCTCTCCCTTCATTCCTGGCCACCAATAAGTTTGTCGGACATCGTGGTACATCTTCACTCTACTTGGATGCACTGTGCATTGCGAAGTGTGAACCTCATGAAGAATCGTACTTCAAAGTCTAGGTTACTTTATAACATCTGGCACAAATAGTCGACCTCTTAGTCTGACTAATTAGTCTGCCTCTTTGGCCAATTCCTTATGTGTTCCTTGTTCTACCCATTGACTCAACTGTTTATCTGCCTCCTATGCAACCTGATCTGTTTAAGCACACTTAGCTGAATGGTCAGCCATGTCATCATTTTGACCAACTGTCTCTGAATTGTAACATGTAGAGTCATTGACACTGTTGCCAATCCTACTGAACCTCGAACTGACTTCATTCTCAGAGCTTTTGCCACCACATTTATTTTGCCCAAGTGGTACTCTATGTCGATCTCATAGTTTGATAACAAATCTTTCTATGTGAAGATGCATTTGAGACTCTAGTGATCAGTCAAAAGTCTAAAAGATGTTTCATACAAATAATACCTCAATATTGTGAGAGCAAATATGACTGTTGTGAGCTCTATGTCATGTGTAGGATAGTTACGCTCATGTACCTTGAGATGATGAGATACATAGTCTATAACGTTATCCTTCTACATCAAAACACAACCTAGGCCAACTCCTGAGGCATTTATGTAGACCACAAAATCTTCATGTCATTCTGGAAATGTCAGGATAGGCACCAAAGTCAACCTCTCCTTCAATGTCCTGAAACCCTGTTCATATTCATTTGTCCATCTGAATAATTTCTCCTTCCTAGTCAACAGTGTAAGAGGAGCTCTTATGGAAGAGAAACTTTGTATGAACCATCTATAGTATCCAACTAGACAAAGGAAACTCCAAACCTCTATAGGTGTTTTTGGCTGCTCGCACTGTATTATTGCTTCTATCTTAGTAGGATCTACTGAGATACCTGCTGCTGAGATGATATGCCCGAGAAAATTCACTTCTGAGAGCCAAAACTGTACTTCAAAAACTTTCCATATAATCTGTGCTCTCTCAATGTCTATGACACAATCAGCAAGTGTTGCTTATGTTTTTCCTTGGATGAAGAGTATAGTACTATGTTATCTACAAATACTATCACAAATTGATCCAAATATGGATTGAACACTCTATTCATCAAATCCAAAAATGTTGCTGGAGCATTGGTCAAGGCAAAAGGCATGACTAAAAACTTATAGTGGCCATATATGGTCGTAAATGTGGTCTTCAACTCTAATCTTCAATTGGTAGTATCCTATGCTCAAATCAATCTTCAAGAAGATGACTACTGAGCTCAATTGGTCAAATAGATCATCAATGCAAGGAAGAGGGCACCTATTCTTGAAAGGTGAATGGTTTAGCATTCTGTAATTGATGCATAAACTCATGCTTCCATCCTTCTTCCTCACAAATAGCACTGGTGCACCCCATGGAGAGACACTTTGTTTGATGAACCCTTGTTACACCAGTGTCTATAACTTTTCCTTGAGTTCCTTGAGCTCAAGGGCTACTATTCTATACAGAGTTCTAGAGATAGGTGTTGTGTCTAGCATCAACTCAATGGCAAGATTTACTTCTTTGTCTGGTGGCAATCCAGAAATCTCATTTGGAAACAAATCAATAAATTCACTTACCACTAAAATCTGCTCAATGTTTAGTCAATCCCCTAAACTACTCTACGCAGCTAGTACTACTACTGCTTTATCAATTCACAGCCTCAGTCTAGCTTTCTCACTATATTCTGGTAGGATATCTATCCTTGTTCTCTATCTTTGCACTGACACTCGAAGAAAAAGAGGCGGCTTTCATGGTGGAAAGTCATCATCTTTCTTCGGGAACCTATCAAGGCTCTTTGCTTCGACATCCAGTTCATTCCAAATATCACATCAAATCTTGTAGCTTGAACAATATCAAATCAGGTACAAGTTGTTGTTGTTGAATCTCAACAAGGACATTACACACACACTCGCCCATAGCTATAACACTACCGACGGGAGTGGATACTAACAGCGAATGTCCTATTTCTTCTATCTTACTTCCAATTCAACTTGTGTGTGTATGAAATAAAGGAATGTGTGCAACCAAAATCGAATAATACTCGTGTAGGTCAAAGCCTACTAAAAGCATACATGTCTGTGAGATCCCTCAACTTAGTCCCACATCTAATACCTACTGGGAGGAGATCCTGTTTATAAGTAGGAATGGACTATAGGTCTTTAACTTCCCAGGTACCCATTTTAAAGAAATGACTTAGCCCATTACGTTGCACTTTGGGCTGGGTCATTACAAATGGTATCAGAGCCGACCTGGTTCCATGTTAGATGGTGGGATGGACTAGGGACGTTGGCTAGGCTGCCAGTCATGGGCCAAAAAGGTCATGGGCTGGGGCTAGCAATGGGCCAAGACTAGAAACGTTGGCTAGGCTGCCGGTCACGGGCTAGAAAGGATGTGGGCTGGGGCTAGCAACGAGCCAAGAATAGGCATTTCGGGGACGAAATTTCCTAAGGTGGGTGGATTGTGAGATCCCTCAACTTAGTCCCACATCTAATACCTACTGGGAGAAGATCCTGTTTATAAGTGGGAATGGACTAGAGATCTTTAACTTCCGGGTACCCATTTTAAAGAAATGACTTAGCCCATTAGGTTGCACTTTGGCTGGGTCGTTACAATGTCACATCTGTCGTGTCCTCAACTGCCTATGCAACCGTAGCTGTATACATCCTTATTGGCTGCTATTGTGTTGGGGTAGTAGGTGTTGTTAGTGGTACTGCCTGACTCTAATCCCTCTAGTTTTGAGGTGGCGGTGCCTACTATCTACCTCTTTGGTGTTTGGTCTGTCCTGCAGTCACATACCCTCTCTGGTTTTAACCCCTCTACAACTGTCTAAGCGGCAGTTGGTCTCCACCTCTCTAGCCTTGACCTTGGCTCTGTTGGCCTCTGCTATTGTTGATGCTGGGGAGCTGAAGTGCAAGTCTCTGTTGAGGTGCTAGAAGGGTCGGCTACTGGCGCTGGCCTATTGGATAGTATCCAGCTCCATGCCCTGGCTGATCGCAACTGTGACATGCATTAGTACCTACTCTGTACTGGATGGCTCTATGTCCTGGTTGATCGCAACTGTAGCACGCATTCATGCCTGCTCTACACTCACCTCCATGATGACGTTTGCAAATCTGATAGGGAAGTGGTTTATTGTCCTAGACTGTCCATCCATAGCCCTCATAACAATTGGAGCATTTGTTCGATGTCTCGGTAGTGATCCCGGCTCTGGCTAATATGGCCTTGGGTGTTGCTACCTCTGGTCAAAATCTTGGCAAGGTTGAGTAGCTATAACTTGTTTTGACTCACCTGCAACTCTCACTATATCGCCAAAAGTGGCAAACTTCCTATCCAAATAGGCCATCTAGATCTAATGATGGAGACCCTCATAAAAATGCTCTATTTTCCTTCTTTTAGTCGAAACCAAATCTGGTGCAAACCTTTCTTGAGCTTTGAATCTAGTCTCATACTACACCACTGTTATGGGACCCAATTTTAGTATATGGAATTCTAGCTCCTTTCTCTTCCTAACATTTGGCAAAAAGTACTCATCAAACTCCGCTCTAAATTCTTCCCAAGTGACAACCTGGGGTTGTCGGTGGACAAACGTTGAATTCATTACCGAATCACACCATATCTTGGCTTCGTCTTGAATTCCTCTGAAATGTTGCATAGCCTATGCTCCATTGGGCTTGCCATACTACTAAACACTCCTATGGCTGATGATATCCACAAGAATACTTATTCTGCATCCAACTTCCCGAAAATGGATGTCCACCATTATTCTCAACTTTCTCATACTGCCACAGTTCCAAATTTCTTGCCTTTGCAAATTTACTTACAGAAACTGTGGTCTTGTATTTGCTGGCACACTTTCAAATACTGCAACTCCACTTCCATGTGCAACCTATGTGTTGCTTGTTAGTATGGGTCCACTAACATCTAGGCCCATTCTTATTTGAAATGGAGTGAATAGAGGAGCCATTGTTGGAGTAGTCCACTAGTGCAACAGAGGAGAAGGACGCGGTGACGGAGGGCCCATGGGAACTGTTGGCTCTCCTCATGCCTCATCATCCACTACTGGTCTCTTCTCAACACTAGCCATTGAGAAGGCTATCTATCTAAACTCTCTCCTAAATTCCTCTTAATTTTGCTTCATCTATATCGAAGCTTCAGCCCACCTAGCAATAGCTGCAAATCTCTCCTATTGACTATTTCTAATGTGGTGACTGTCATGGCGACGACTCTCACTACGTCATCCAATTGAGATTGGTACACTGGCTCTCCTAATTGCATGGTAGTCCTCGGTCAGCTAGATGTTGTCTCACTGTGACCATGGTTGTGACTATATTGTTTGTGCAATAATGGCGATAGGGACCTATTTTGTGTTTTGCGAGTCTATCTCACCATCCTGTTAGGATTCACTCGTCTAACCAGAACACACACTCACACCACCAATTGGCAAGAAAATCTACAAACAAAAATAATATAATAGAGATATAACAGTCAGCACAACTTGGAGTAGCTTTTGCACACATAGTAACCTGTAGTAGTCTCTACCATCTTAAATAACCAAGGGTTATTATGATACCAAGAATTTAGCACCCAAATTTGGTTCACCCACGAATTGGACTCGAAAAGCTATTGGTGACTGAACCATTCGCTAATCTACTTAATTCGGCTAAGCCCACCTAAATCTACCCTTAGCATCTCAAGATGGTGATGCAACACTCAATGCATGGGTGATATGTTTGGGTTCTAACATTCTTCTAAATGAATGATATGATATACAATCCACATTGAAAATAAAACAACCTATTAAAGTTTGACAAACAGCAATTTTTAAAGCAAAACAAACATAGTGTTCCCTAAAAGTGCAATAGGGACCACTTTATCAACAATAAATAATATATATATATATATATATATATATATATCATACATACATACATATATAACTATAAAAACATAAAACATTGCTGAAAAACTTCATTTCTTCATAGAGCATTGACATCATAAAAAAATTTTTCGTTTGAGTAGGGTCATGACCCCATTAGCTCAACCTATTCAATTCTATGTATAATAACTACCATACACAAATCATATCATGATTTCACATAACCTTTCCAGTAATAAAACATTATAGCATTTTATTCACTACCGTTCACAATAGTTCATCACATTACATTTTTCATTCCATTCAACAGGCACATGTTTGCATGTTGGATCGCTACTCCTCCATCTTTCTGATAGCACACAGTCATTCAAGTTCTCACCTACATATATAATATGGAAAAGTCAGTAATGAGGGTTATTAGTCCATAAATAACTAAAAAATCAAACTAGCACATGAGAGATGACTCTCATGTTAAATCGAATCAATTATATACTCTTCTACATTAGAATCACTCACAAGGGCACTAATCAGGAGTCGTAAGCCTTAGCTTGAACAACGTCCCATTCTGAATGGTCTTATGCCTCGATATTTTCATACTATCCCAAGCTCAGGAAATCCATCCTACTATGGCCCTCTAAATCCTCCGTATAACTTATGGTCCTGAGCATAGAGATTGAGTACTCTTAGGCAAGCGCCTTAAGTACCATTTGAATCCACAAGTCTAGATATGCGCTGCATTGTCGTACCCGTAATCCTCCATACTTCTTTGGGTTTGAGGTACTAAAAAGGTGGATATGTTCGGATCACTCGGGATTGGAATGGTCCACTCACCAATCTAAAGCCTACTTTGAGGCAATCGCTCGCGGTATGTGCGAGTGGACTTTCCCTTTGTCTCACTTCTCACTGGAAAATCGAGAAACTATATGTACATCTGGATCTGAGTTTTCTAAAATAAACTCAAGTGATCTCATCCTTAAGGGTTATTAATCCAAAAATTTGTACATCTAAATGTCCCGTGTGGAGTGGGATATGATATATCCACCACTCGACACATCCACTTACCTATCAAATCAAATCACAATAGAATGAGAGCATAAATCCAAAAGCGAGTCCTAAACGGGCCTAGTAGAAACTGTAACACCCCGTTTCGGCTCACCTGTGAACCGACCTGGAAATGTCACCGGCGACTGAACCATTCGCTAATCTACTGGGTTCGGTTAAGCCGACCCGGATCTAACCTCGGTGTCTCAAGATGGAGATGCAAACATGGAATGCATGGATGGGATGCGTGGGTTCTAACGTAGTCCTACATGCATGCTATGATGTGCAAGCAAAACAAAACCATGCAACGGCAAGAAAATTTTAATTAAAAATTATCCACAACAAGGGTATATATAATATTTTATCAAAATACGATAAAACATGATAATCTACCATAGCATTCATCGTTATCTCTTTCGTTTCAATTGAACCGAGTCTAAACTCCAAACTCACTACTCATTCATATTTATCCATTCATTTCATATCAAGCAATTTATCTAAACAAACACATCAAAATTATCATTCACATAGCAATAACACACCGTCATTATAGGTTACACGCGGCAGGTACATGTGTGCGCAGTTCCGTGCTGCTCCTCCGCAGTCCCGACAGCTTTCATCGCTCGCATTCCTCACCTACATATATATAGAAAAACCGTCAGTAACGAGTGTTACCGGCCCGGAAAATAACTAATATCAATCTGGCACAGGAGAGCAAACTCTCCTGTTGAATGAAAACCATATACTTCCTCAAGAACTCTCATCAGGGCACATACGGGAGCCGTCGCCCTCGGGTCGACAGCGTCCCCCTATCTTTCACATTCTCATGCCTCGGCCATTTCTCTATTGCTTCTCGCGTCAAATCTCATTCCTTTCCGTCCTCTGCACCTTCCATATTACTCCTGGCCTTGAGCACGAAGGCCGAGTACTCTCAGGCAATCGCCTTCAGTACCCTTTGAAACCACAAGTCTAGACATGCGCTGCAATGCAGTACCCGTGAACCTCCACACTTCTCCGGGTTTGAGGAACTCAAAGGTGGAGTTGTCAGGATCCCTCGGGAATGAAACGGCCCGCACACCATTCCAGAGCCCACTATCGACACACACGTGCCCGCTCGCGTAGCACGGTAGTCGGATTTCCCTCATTCAATCTCTCACAAAAACACGAAAACTATACATATATATAGGTCTGGGTTGGGATTTATACAATAGGCCCGAAGGCAACATGAGCTGGATCTGAAGTTCGAAAACAAACTCGAGGGATCTCATCCTCGAGGGTTATTAATCCGGAAAAACTGTTGGCTAAATGACCCGAGTTAAGTGGGATCCGATAAAACGCCACTTAACTCGTCCTGCACATGATAAATCAAATACACAATAGAATAGCGTAAAATAGAGAACAAGTCCTAAACGGACCTGGTAGAAGCTCCAAACGGGTCCACGCGCCTAGGCGGCGAGCTCATACACCGTACCTACACAATCAAGCTAAAAACTAACGCCCGCATGATGAATCACACATCCTATAGCATGCACACACAATCAACACAATCACGCATCAATCAACACACATCATATCCTATATCAATTCTAGCAAGTCTACTTAGGCTAGTTTGCATTAGATCAAGATCATTACCTAGTTACCCTAATTAGTTTCTTAGCCTCCATTTTTAACACCACTCAATCAAACAAATTTCATATTTTATCCTTAATCAAATCTACATTTATAATATATTATTATAACACACAATTCACCAATCCTAGCATGCAATTCTAATAAGCAATACTTTCAAATAATTAAGTTAAAATAAATTATACCTCGCGTCGTCGAAAATCGGCGACGGCTAGGGTTTCCGTTTCGTGGCTCGAAACTCGAATTCGGCACCTAGCGGCGTCCGAAGTCCGATCAGATTGGACCGGGTGCGTTCGGCGGATGATCCGGCAAATTTCCCACGAATCCAATTTTCTGGCGGTTCCGGCGGTTTTTCGGCGAGTGTCGGCGGTTTTCCGGCGGATTCCAACGGTTTTCCGGCGATGATTCGGGACGGGGCAATCAGGGGGTCTATCGGCACCAGCTCGACGAGCTTGGTCCAATGGCGGTGTCAAACAGAGCAGCCGGGGCGGCGATGGCCGTCGGCGGCGGCGTCAAAAATGGGTGGCGGCGGCGGCGTGCTCCGATCGGGGCTGCGGCCGGCCTCGACGACGGTCGGGATGATGGGGGAAACGTCGGCGACGGCAAGAGGGTGGTCGTCGGGGTCACAGCGGCGGCGGCGCGGCCCGGACGGCGGTGAATCGATGAGGGAGGCGTCGCGGCTTGTGGGGCGATTCCAGCGTCGTGGCGGCGAGACGGTGGCCGGGGTGGGTCGTGGCAGCACGACGACTGCACGGCGGGGCGGGGCGGCGTTGCTCGGCGGCAGTGCGACGTCGAGCGGCGGCGGCGAGGGTTTGGGGTGAGGAAGGGTCGGGAGGGAGAAAAATACCCTCAATGGCAGTTTCGTAAATAAGTATTGACTCGATTCCTACTCGAGTCAAAATAATAACTAGTTCGTAATAAATTCTAAAAAAATCTAGAAAAATATGGAAAAATTCCATAAAATAAAACAAACACAACAACATCCAAATGGCATGCTCTATAACTAATAACCCACCCGAATATAATCCAACGCGTCCTAACGCGTTATTCGGCCTAAAACTATTTCTCCGATCAAACATATAAAAGAAAAAATACTGCATACTTTCATATATTCTGATAACTCATTTCTCACCATCTTCTCGACGTTATCATCATATATTCAGGTACACCTGACTCTCATCGCTCATAACTCACGGCTGGTCTCGACTCAGCACGCGGTTTATGAAACTGACTCGACTCGAACCAACGGTCGAACCGACTGGTTCGGTAACGTAAAACCCTGACTCGAGTCACGGGTTTTACAGAAACTCCAATCATGTCCATGCGCATAGGCGACGAGCTATGAATCCATACCTACACATGAAATCTAGAAGCCAACACACACTATCTGAATGATGCATTCACATATCCAAAATAACACATTCATTAGCACTATTCACATGAAGTCACATCATGATTTCCAAATTACATTGCACTTAATTAACAATTGATACTTAATTTACTTAATTAGTTCATTAGCTTTCATTCAATACAATTCAAGTCATGCAAGTTCATTTTATTCATAATCAAAGTATTTTACCATGTCAATCAATCAAATCCTAACATGCTATACTAATAATTATCAATTTTAAATAATTAGATCGAAGGTAATTATCCCTCGTGTTTTCGGCAATATGCAAAGAATAGGGTTTGGTTGCACGTTTTGGGACTTGAATTCAGCACCCAACAGAGTCTGAAGTTCGATCAGGTTTGGAGGGAGGAATTGACTAAAATCCGGCAATTTCTGGTGAATTCCAGTAAATCCAGTTTCCTTTCGGCTTTTCTGCAATTTTGTGGCTGTTTTCCGGTGTTATTCCTATGACTTGTTGGCGGTTTGGTGGTGGTTGTTGGTCAGCGCTCGTTTGGTAAGCTCAACACATTGATGGCGGAGCAAGGGCAAGGGTGTCTGGGCTGAACGGTGACGGTAGAATAGTGATGGCGGGGCGGAGCGGCACAAGCTCGTGGCTTCCTCTCATCAAGGAGGCTTGGCAAGGGCCAGGAAGGTGGGGGTTGGCTTAGGCAATGTGTACAATAATATGGAATATAATTAGCGAGGAATCTACTACTAGATCTAATTAGTGAACTTGTCTCATCATGAATCTACTAAATTAAGTTAATTTCTTTATTAAGCTAATTTAGTAACTTTGAATCATGATAATCTACTACTTAAGATACTGAAGATGAAAATGTATTAACATTTATTAAAATCATGGACCTATGCTATGGGACCTATTACTTTTTCTGCTCACATTCATTGCCCATAGCTCAGTAGCAGACGATTTGCTAGTCTTAATAGTTATATATATATATATATATATATATATATATATATTAATATTTAGAACTACTCTAAATATAATGAATGCAAAACATGACCTATCTAATAATCAGGAATATATAATAAGTACTAAAGCAAAAAAAATTATTAATCAAAATTATATTTAAATCCTAGTAAAGAGTGATTATCTAAGTATTAATTAAATATCATGATCATCTGAAAATTACGTTCTTACACCACTCAATTGTAGGCACCCAATTGATGGTACATAAAATATAGTTCAATACTCTCACAAATACCAAATTATCCTTAGATTAATTAATTGGTTCTGTTTTTCATTAACTAAGTTCAAAAATTAATTATTTGTATAAATGCTATGACCTTGAAGTATATTTAAACTAGTGTCACGACTTTCAAATGCAACGAGATAGCTTTTTTTCCGACAAACAAGCAAAAGTAATCATGAAAACTTGATCTTTATTCTTATAACTATGCATATATTACCATAATAAATATCTAACATATGCATATTGCCTTTTCATTAAAAAACACCAAAATAAAGATTTATAAAGATCTAAAAAACCATGAAATTATGTTGAAAAAATTCATGCTTAATTTTCAAAAAAATTGATTTGGTGAAGTCAAATCTAATCTAATTAAATTCATTCATTGCATATAAAATTCATAATCTACTCCGATCATTAAAGATCGATACACCAAACCCAAATCAAAGCAACAACTCATGTGATAAGCAATAACATGATTAATTGATTAGACTAGATTCATGACTAACCTTGATCTAGGATGTAACACTTAAATCCTATTGCCAACTATGTCACATGCCTTAAGTCTTCTTAAGGAAAATCTCCTCAAGGATGATTGGTGATGGAGAAACAAGAAAAAGGCGCTTTAATAGGGTATTGAGAATTAGGATAAAAGTTGGTTATATATATCTATGTCCAACTTTCACATAATACTAAGTATTCCCCTACTTCTTATACACACTCTATAATTGTCAACTTCTTAAATGAAAACGTTCATATAATTGTCCACAAGCCAACTACCCTTATTTGCAACCCAAACACAATAATCATTTAATTCCTAGACAACTATTGATCGAGAATCCCTTAATTGGAACCTCTTGCTTTCAAGGCATTAATCGGACCACTAGTATAACCGATTAACACTCCATCAATATTATTGTCAACATTGTCCATAAGATGTCCATTTCATGCTTCACTTAATTAAACATACCTTTAACCTCTTGAAAGTACGAATAAATTAATTACCATATGTTGAAATATGAAACATATCATGAAGCTACATTAAAGTTACATAGAATATATAGAATGAATACATTATAATTTTTATCATGTAATGAATGAATACATTGATCAATGTACTATGTATTGAATTTATTCCTTAAAATTTTCTACTATAATTAAGATGATGTACTTAATACAAAAGAAAAATAAACCCAAAAATGACATGAATTAATACCTTTGAGGGAAAACGTTATATGAAATATTTACTGGTTCGGAAAAGAAACTAGTAAGCTATTTTATAAATATTACAATCTTCCCCATTTTAGGAAATTTCATTCTTGAAATTTAAATTAGAAATAAGTTGGGAAACTTGCTTCTCATATTTTGTTCTACCTTCTAGGTGATTTCTTCAACGTGCAGGATTTTCCACAAAACTTTCACGATTGGAATAGTCTTAGGACGGAGAACTCTCTCTTTACGATCAAGAATCTTTAAGGGCTTTTCACTATAAGACATGTCCTCTTGAAAGTCCATCTTGCCATAACTGATCACACGAGATTTGTTAGGCTTATACTCTTTTAACATGGAAATCTGAAACACATATTGAGCTGATGTAAGGTTCCGTGGCCAAGCCAACTAGTAAGCCAAATCTTATGACTCCCTTCATTGGAGAAATCTTCAACAATACCTTCTCTCCAACCTTGAACTCGATTGGGCTCTTCTTTGGATTTGCATAGGCCTTCTACTTGTCTTGACCTTCCTTCATCCTCTTGTGCATTGACACCACTTTTCTCAATCAACTATGGACCAACCAAGACTGGATCTCTTGAATCCAACTAACAAGATGGCTATCTAGATGGCCTCCCATAATGGGCTTCAAATGGTTTCATACCAATTGTTGATTAGTAACTATTGTTATATGCAAAATATGCCAACCGTAAGTGGTCCACCAAACTACCTTGTCAATCTAAAATGCATGGCCTCAATAGAACTTCTAATACTTGAATCGTCCTTTTTAATTGTCCATTTGTTTTAGGATGAAATGTTGTACTAAACTTTAGTTATGTCCCGATCTCTTTATAAAATCCTTTCGTGGCTTTGATGTGAATCTGAAATCACAGTCTGACACAATTGTCTGACACAATTGTTAGATGAGCTCCATGGTATCTGACCATGTTATCCCTAAACATTTGTATCATTGTATGCATGGACATGGTCATATGTACTGGTATGAACATCACACATTTGGTAAGTCTGTCAATAACTACCTAGATTGCATCATAATTTTTCTTTGATCTTAGTTGTTCAACAATAAATCACATACTATATCATTCCACTTCCACATTGGAATGTCAAGCGGCTGCAACTTTCCTCCTCACCTTTGATGTTCAATCTTCATTTGCTCACTAGTCAAATACTTTTGAGACAAAATCTTTCACATCATTTTCATGCCTTTCCACTAGTACATTCTCTTCATATCCTTGTCCATCTTATTCACTTCTAGATGAATAGTGTATTTGTAGCAATGGG
The DNA here is from genome assembly GCA_033002965.1 of Piper betle. Classification (NCBI taxonomy): domain Eukaryota; kingdom Viridiplantae; phylum Streptophyta; class Magnoliopsida; order Piperales; family Piperaceae; genus Piper; species Piper betle. The sequence continues at coordinate 98,926 of JAURVB010007270.1, forward strand.
CTTCATGCAAAACTTCTTGTAACTCTTGAACGTTTGACACACATAATCTTCGATTTAGACGGATCACCCCATCCTCATCTTTTAGAATCAAAGCCTTTGAAGTGACCCTTGTAGCCACACATAACTTTCTTGTGCTGATTTCACTTTCTATATAACATCATTAGAAATGCTCAAATTAGCCATAAGTTACTCAATATGGCATTCTAGCCTAACCTTGATGATGTCTTGCATCATATTCCATCTTACTACCATCATACTCCTCAACTCAGTTGTCAGGTATCGTCATTCTGCTTATCTGGATGGTAAGCAATAGTGAAATTATCGTCCTTGATGTACTCTAATGACCTAACCTCCTTCAAATCTTGCTAAGGAAAAATATATTTGAGACTCTTGTGATTTGTAAATACTTTGAGACTATACAAACTTAGCCTATAAAAATAGTTCCTCTACATCTTCAAAGTAAAACTGCTGCCCCAACTTCAAGATCATGGATAGTTCTACTCATGCACCTTGAACTGTTGTGAAGCATACATGATGGTCTTGTCATTCTGCATTGAAAAAGCTCCATAACCCAAATTGGAGCATTTGTGTGAATCACAAATCTTTCTATATTCTTAGGTAGAGTCAACACTGGAGCTATTGTGAGATACTTCTTCAAAATTTTGACATTGTTTTAACACCTTGCATCCCACACAAACTTCTTGTCCTTATTCATCCCCTGTGAGTGGAGTAGCTATGATAGAAAAATCCTTTATGGATCTATTATAACAGTCAACTAATCCTAGAAAATTCCTCACCTCCGTGACTGTCTTTGATTGCTTCCACTCAATAATTGCTTCTATCTTGGCTAGATTTACTTATATTCCCTCCTTTGAAATGATGTGACCAAGGAATGAAACTTCATCCAGAAATCACATTTACTCCTCTGCATAGAGCTTATTCTCCCTAAGCTCCTCCAATGTTCTCCTTAAGTGCCTCTAATGATCTTCCTCATTGTCAGAGTAGATTAAGGTATTATCCACAAAAATAATAACAAAGTTATCTAAATACTTATGGAACACCTATTCATGAACTCCATAAAAGTTGTCCAAGCATTGGTCAAACCAAATGGCATAACCAAAAACTCGTAATGTCCATAGCAGGTCATAGAGGCACTCTTGAGAATGTCATCTTCCCTAATCCACAACTAATGATATCTCGATCTAAGGTCAATCTTGGAAAATACACCTACAGACTTGAATAGCTCATCTATCCTAGGCAACATGTACTTATTCTTGATGGTACTTGATTCAACATCCTATAGTCTACACATAATTGTAATGAACCAACCTTCTTGCTGAAAAGAACTTTTGCTCCCCATAGAGAAGCACTTGGTCTAAGGAATCCTTTGTCAAGCAATTCCTTCAACTCTTCCTTCAACTCACTCAATTCTATCTATGCTATTATGTATGGTACCTTTGAAATTGGTGTTGTCCCTGGTTGAAGGTTAATTGTCCAACTGTCTTTTTAGCGATACCTAATAAATCTTTTGGAAATACATTTGGAAAGTCCTAAACTACTTTCTCATTTATAGGTTCACTACTACTATTCATGTCATCTAGTATGACACTAGCTATGAAGCCCTGCCATCCCTTATTGAGGTACTTTGTCACCTTCATATAAGAGATAATACATGTACTATCTTCAGCTCACACTCCTTGAAAAACAATATCTTCTTCTTCCCTGGTTTAGTCTAGACCTTTCAATCCTCACACACCATCATACTATGATTCTTATCTAGCTGATCCATTTCTAGGATAACATTTATCCCTCGGAGATGATACAACACAAGATCCCAAACTACTTGGACAACTTGTATGGATAGATCAACAAATTCTACTTGTTGATCTATTAAGATCGCTTCACCACTTGGGTGTTAACTAGTAATTGAATCTCTAAAGGTTTCAGCTTAATCTTCAATTTTCGTACCAAGGAGTGTGATATAAAGGCATTTAGAATCAAACATCAACATTGCATAAACATTATGAACTATAATCATACCTTGGACCAAGTTGTTGTGTATTGCATCCTTGGCATTGACTTCCCTTAGCTGAGTCTGGCCTGCAGTGTTCCTCTTTGGGCAAACTCTCTGGAAATGACATGTCTCTTCACAACCAAAGGACTTATTGGTTGACTTGAGACACTCATCAGTATTCTTCTTGTTACACCTATTGCAAACTGGATTATCCCTTTGTTGCTACTATTGCTACTGTTGTTGGTTGTTGCATCTCTGTTACTCCTCTTTCTTGATGAATTTTCCAACCATGTACTATGGTGGGTGCACTTGCTTCTGCACAGGTTGTTGAACCTGCTATAGAGTTGACGGCTGAACCAGTTTCTGAACTGGCTGTTGCACTGACTTTTGGTGGAGGTACATTCCGACATTGGCCTTGTCGAGCCCACTTTTGGTTCATCCCAGCATTACCTCTCTCAACAACATTAGCTGCATGTTGACATTGGCATTTCCTTGTTGGGCTGTCATGAATGCGTGCAACATTTTTTGAATCTGGTACACTATCCAGTTGACTTGGTTCATATCATGCTGAATGAAGGTTGTCAGATGCTGTTGTTGTTGATTCAACCCTTGGTTCTGCTGACTCGGTGGTCTTCCTGCCATTCTATATATGCCAAAAAGGCAAACATAAACATTGATTCTACTGGGTTTCATTAGTTGCAACAATTAATTGATCATTAGAAATATTGAAATCAAATAGACAACTTTCAACAATGTGAGAATTATTTGTCTATGCTCAATCGATTTTGGTAAGCCCTTCTCTTGTACCAAGTCTGTAAAGACCCAAAGCAAAGTTCTTTGTTGCATGGCATGCGTAAGCATATTATATAAAGGATTAAAAATAAAAGCAAAGTAGAATTAAACTAAAAATTATCTGACTGTTACCATAATCTCTGACGTTATAAGGACATAAATCAAAATCATAACTACAATTTTCCAACTGACTTGAGTTTATATACTCAATAATGTTTCAAGTTTATTAGACAAAAACATAAATGGAAAGAACCGACGTCGAGGCTAAGTATAATCTTTATTCTAGCTTTAACAGCAGCACACCTACAAACCTGCACTTGCAAAGGTAAGAGCCAAAATGTACCACTCAGTACAGGCCATTTTACTACAGACATGCTAAAAAGCACTAACATTAAAACATGAGCATTAGGATGAAAACTGAAGTTGAAACTGAACATAACTTAACTGAAAATGTTACTTCTTTTGTTATTCATTGAATACAATTAGTCATTTTATAAGAACTATATTCAAGTACCTGCATGAAGCCCATGAACTACCTATTTTTAGAATCTTGGGTAGGTAGTCCTTGGCAATGGTTAAATTAGTTTGGTGTTTTAGTTTGATTTATCTGGGAGACTTAGCCCATGAATCAACATTGTCTCATGGTTATCTTATCTTCACATGAAGTTTGGAGTCAGCACTCAACTCTAGAGAGAACTGGTGCTGGGGAGAGTCTCTCAGATATTAATATTTGGAACCACTCTAACTATAATGTATGCATAACATGACCTATCTATGGGCAATACATCAATATGCGTCCATCAAGAACATATAATAAGTACTAAAGCAAACAAAATTTATTAATCAAAATTCTACTTAAATTTTAGTCTATCTAATTATTAATTAAATATCATGATCATGTATGAATTATGCTCTTACACCACTTAAACTCTCAAAAATATGCAATTATCCTTAGATTAACTAATTGGTTATGTTTCCAATTAAATAAGTTCGAAAATTAATTATTTGTACAAACATTGTTAAGTGTTTAAAATATATAATATTTACCCATGTTTTTAATATGATTTTACACTTCTCGGGTATAAACATTATTAATTTACTGATATTTTTCATTATATTCTAGTTAATTAATATTTTATTAGATATGCTTAATTTTGGTGTTTCAATGTAGAAAAAGATGAATAAATTAAGCTTTGGATTTGATTGGTCATGACACTTGGCCCCACCCAATAGCTACAATTCATGGTGTTCAATGGAGTCGAACAGTTGGAAACTTGAAGGGACATTATAATTAATTAGACTACGTCGATTTGTGAACACTCTCTTCGAATTCTTGTATCTCCACTTCTATATAAAGGGGTGGTCATTTGTTGTTATCATATCTCATCTCTTGGCTTCGGAGTGTAGTGAAAGAAATAGCTTTAGTTTTTGAATTCTTTTGTTTCATAATAAAAATTAGTTTCTTTTTTATAATGTTTTCTATTTTTATTATGGAGTAGTCTTTTATTTCGTTCTAGAGAAGAGTGAAACTTAACATGATTTAATTGAATTCATTTCAACCTCTTATTCTTTTATTCAATCGGATTGTTTAAATTGTCATGTTCTTAATGCTAAGAGTAGATTGATCACCTATTTCTTAGATCATGAGGTTTAATTAGATTTCGGGAGAAATTAATTAAATTAGTCATTGATAATTCATCATACGACGAGTCTTTTGACTTGTTTGTCGTTGTGGTCGGAAGATACACAACACCATATGCGATTGTAAGGCAATTCTTAATGCATTATTTTGTTGATTAATCAATTATCACCGGGAGGTAGAAATTGAGGCAAAATAATAGAAGCATGAAGGAGCGGGAGCCACCATGTCATATAATTATCCTAGATCGACAATCCGAAGGAATAAAAGATAAGAGTAAGATTTGATGAAGATTAAATTCATGTTAAGGGAAATTCGACTCTAAAACGAGTTTTATAATTTTGACTTTGCTTTTAATTTAAAGTTATTACTTAGATTTAGTTAAGTTAGTTATTTTTATTTTGCTCCTCATTTTATTTTCTATAATTAATTATAGGAAATTCATCTCCCTGTAGGACGATACTCGATTTATCATTATATTACTTGTTTCGACCATGTATACTTGCACATCATTGAAAATATTCGAACAAGTTTTTGGCACCGTTGCCGGGGAGACTGAATTTTCTAAGTTAATTTATGATTAGAATTTTGAGAGTTTTCTTTTCTTTTTAGATTTTAGTGTCTGATTATTATTTTTTTAAAAACAAAAATAAAGAAAAATAAAATCTATATTATTGTTTCTTCCTTGCTATCATTTATTTATTATCGTTTGTTTATTAGTACGGTCACCCTTGTCTTCTTGTGATTCAAAGATTGAAAGGACTTTGAGAAACTTGTGTGCCGTTGGAAGAAGAGCACAAGAACCAATAGAGGAAGAAGCCATGCATTCATGGAGGACTACCGGAGTTTTAGAATTAGATGCACACTTACTGCTTTATCTGCTCAGTCAATGCTTTAACTAATCAAGTTCAAAATCTTAATATGCAGAGATATGTTAAGGTTGTAGAGCCAAGGTGTGAATGGTGTGGACAAGGACATTTTACAGGTCAATGTGCAACAGATCAAGTTAATTACATAGGCAACTTTATTTGGAACAACAATCCCTATTCCAACACCTACAATGCGGGCTGCTGCAATAACCCCAATTTTTCATGGAATAATTCTTCACAATCGGTTGCTGTCCCCAATAATCCACCACCACCATCACAACATTATCAACCCCTTCACTTTCTTTTCAGCAACAACAACAACAACAACCAGATTTGGTCCAAATGTTCAATTCCATGCAACAAACCATGCAACAAACTATGCAACAATTTATGCAGAATCAACAACAACAACAACAATAGTTTATGCAACAAGTTATGGTCAAATTAAACAAGGAACCAAGCGAGCGACCCAAGGGTGCACTTCCTAGCCAACCAGAACAACCAAGGAACGATGGTCAAGAGCATTGTAAAGCTATAACAACCCAGAGTGGTATTATTTTACAAGAACCAGTTCAGCCCAATGAAGTTAAGGAAAAAGATGAAAAACCAAATAACAAAAATGAACTCAATACATTGGTTAGCTTATTCGGATGCAAAGGCAGATCAGTTTAGTAATTCATTACATAAATCCATAAATTCTCTTTGTGAACAAGATAATGATGTGGATGAGATGGTTAAAGTATTAGATTCACAACCAATTTTGCCTCAATGATTCAAAGTTATGGAAACCTCAGATCTACCATTTCACAAATTGCTGCCATCAATTGAAGTATCACTTATTTTAGAGCTAAAGCAATTTCCAAAACAATAAATAATTCCTACTTACTAGCATCTCTATAATTATTAACATTAATATATTTTTGTTCAACACGACAATCACTTACATGTGGAAATATATTAAGATTACCGTCTTAGTGATCAAAATTGCAATTAAGACTTTTAATTAGTATCAGTATTTAATAGTAATTTAGTGTGTAACATATACTTATTTCACTACCAATAATTTGGGTATACCTATACTAATTGATTAACCTTTTTACTTATTTCCATATATTTCTTGACCAATAATTAACCCATTCCCTTAAATTATTTAAAATAATTTGTGTTATTATAATTTAAGGATAACATTTGCTTAAAATTATTTTAAATTATTTTATTTATTTTAAGCATGCTATTTCAGTCCAACACTTAAAGCTATCAAAATTTTGATAAGCCATATTACAACCTTTAATTGATCAATTATTAAAATAATCAACTTTATATATGTTGTGCTTAATGTTAAGCGTTGAATAAAGTTTAATAATAATTCTATCATGATTGGCATATTAATCACATGATATTAATTTCAAACACAATAAAGATGCTAACCTTGTTTTATAAATTTCTTATAATATTTTATATACTTAATTTATTAACTGCATGAAATAAACCAAAAATACTAATTTTATTATACAAAGATTATCAGTGATTTAATTAATCTATTAGCACAAAACAAGGTTGGAAATTAATTAATAGTTAAATAATAATAGTTACAATTTTGTATCACTTACACTGTTAAATCCAACACTCACAGTTTTAATATCTTAACTTAATAATTTCAAGTTATATAATTTATATAAAAATATCATTCATTTGTTACTTTGTTAATTAGCACCCATACAATGAAATAATTAAATAAACTAGTTAATAACAAACATAAAAGGAATAGCCGAGGGAAGAAATATCGTGCAAAGCAAAGGTAGTGCTTTGTAGTGCACCAAGGTGTGCATGCACTCACAACCACATGCATGAGAAGAAATTTCCCCATCAATCCCAAACTACTACACTTGATACACAACAAATTATTTTAAGAATCATATACCCACTAGAATATTTAATCAAAATATAAACAATCCATAAGCATAAGATTTTGGATCATCATCGCAAAAATCCCAGTGTTATAGACATCCATAAGTGGAGAATATAACCGTCAGAATAATAGAACAAGAGATCAAAATATAACCAGATTGGTAAAACAACACATACATTTAACAGTCTGCTAAGCACCCAAACAATCATAACAACTCGTATGAAAATATTTGGAACACCTATACATGCTATATATATGCATGTGACCTTATCTAAATCTAGGCAAAAAGAAGAATGAAGCGAGAAGATATACCTTGACAAGAGAAAGCAACACCAACACGAGGGGAAAGGATTGGGGTCGTGAAGAGGGTGGGAACGGTGGTAGACGTGCACGACCTATTTATAAGCGTATATTTATATGAGCAGCGTCCAACCCCCAACACTAAAATTTTTACAAAACCTTCCAACTTCCCAACCTTCCTATCCATACCCAAGATATACGCATGAGTATCTCAAGTAAAATATCCTCATACCTCTTTATCTCTAACAAATATAACAATAATAATATTAATACTTAATTGGTTAGCCTGAACGGTACCACCCCATGTCAACAACCCGTGGGTAGGTTTGATAGCATGAGTCACCTATAGTTTGATATGTATATATATATATATATATATATATTTAAAACTTTAGACCTGGATTTACAACTTTCCATGGTTACTGCCTTGACGATGCTAGTAATCACTAGTGGTTATTATTCATGTTATCACGTGAGTTTTGTGGTGGCCATCACATCTCAGAATATCAAGTTAAGATGCAGTAACTCACATGAGGTACTTATCTATTAAAATTATCAGGACTCAAGACAACCCAAGAACCAAGACTAACACATAGTTTTTGGATTCACATGTGTTTTTGCATGTGTTCATACCACTAATGTTCAGTATTGAACCCAAATATTCAAGTTATTATGTTAAGTTATTTTACCGGGGCTTACATGTTAGTCATATGGGTAATTTAACTCATTAATTATTTTTTTTATGACCATGTACTAATTAAGTTAATCTACTAGGACTTGTCAGTAAGTCACATAAGTAGTATTAATTAGTTAATTAAGCTATTCAATTATCAAGTAATATGTCATGTTTATGTTAATCAAGTTTATATGTAATCAAGTATTTAGTTATGTTACGGGTTATTCTAGTTATCATGTTATATGCTAGTCAGTTATTTCATGTTATATTCGTGTTCAGTTATGTGTAAGTATGATTGATATTTAACTTGGTTTTTACCTTGTTTAATTGTTCACAGATTAGTTATATTTTCTCTATTTACTTGTTACTACATATGTAAGTAGTGGACTTAGTATTGCTATTAGTACCAAGCGGACAAGTTTGCATGTATGTAGGTAATTAGAGGCTTTGGAGCCACAGTATAGAATAACTCAGCATTTTAAGTTTTTACTTTATTTGCTTATTAGTATAATAGTTTACTAGACTATTTTTGCTGAGTAGGTTTTTGGATAGCTATATTTTATTTCGATATATGAATATATATAGTGGACATTCGTGGTAATATAATGAAACAATTGGTAGTTAATTTCATTTCCACACAATTTATATGTTTATTTCATTAAATATTAGCAATCATCATGTACAAGTAATTAATGTAATTTCTCTGATTTATAAAGTATCATGTGTGTAAATTGGCGTTGTTACATAATTATACTTAAATTCATTCCATAACATATATCTAACGTATACACATTACCTTTTCTTCAAAACAGCAGCAAGTCAAAACCTATGAGAATCTAAATAAACCATGAAATTATGTTGCAAAAATTCATGTTTAATTCCCAAAAATTGATTTGGTGAAATCAAATCTAATGTCATTAAATTCATTATATATAAAATTCATAATCTACTCCAATCAATTGAGATCAATACTCCAAACATCAAATCATAACAACTCAGGTGACATGCAATAAAATGAGCAATGAATTAGACTAGATTCATTACTAACCTTGATCTAGGATTTGACATGAGATCCTATTGCCAACTATGCCACTGCCAAAAGTCTTCTTTAAGAAAATCTCCAGAAAGATGATTGATGATGGAGAAGAGAGATAAGAGGTGCTCAAATAGGGGTTTGAGAAGTAGGAGAAGAGTTGCTTATATATATAAGTCCAACTTTCT